>JBAJNP010001501.1:0-60762 GCA_036877545.1 Yasuhikotakia modesta
CAGTCATTTCTGCAAAAGGATTCCCGACCAAGTATTGAGTGCATAACTGAACATAATTATTTGAAGGTTGACTTTTTTTTATTAAAAACATTTTTCTTTTATTAGTCGAATGAAATATGCTAATTTTTTGAGATTTTGGGTTTTCATGAGCTGCCAAAATCATCAATAATCAATATCAATATTAAATCAATATTAAAACAAAAAGGCTTGAACTACTTCAGTTGTGTGTAATGAATCTAAAATATATGAAAGTCTAATGTTTATCAGTACATTACAGAAAATAATGAACTTTATCACAATATGCTAATTTTCTGAGAAGGACCTGTACAGCAGTTGTTTTCGCAGCTCTGATCCTATAGATGTTTATGGTAACCCGAATCTGTTTGTGGTACACACGCTCAATATTTAAATATACTGTATATATTATATATATATTTTTTTTTACTTTTTTATTTTAACTTTTTACAAAAATGTTTAACTTTTTACAATTTAAATGTCATCAACATTCCACAATATCTGTCTGTGACATCGAAACATCTAGGGATAATAGTCATGTTTCTACACTCCTCACGAAGGGTGGGTTAAATGCAGAGGTCACATTTCGGTTATGGGTAACCGAAAAATAATAATAATAAAAAAATCTATCAGCCCTTATCTTCATATACCTACTGAGTATACATAGAAACTATATTTTCGATGAAAGATGCTATGGTTACTAAGAAACATCTCACACAAATATATTGGTTATCCACACTCTCATTTCTACGACATTAATAACAATGTATTGTAAACTGAACCTCCAGTTGTCGAAAAAGAGATTTTTCGGCAGAGGTTTTCCATGAAGCTAAGCGTGGTGAATAAAACATCATCATTATTATTAATGTAATTTAAAACTGCGTTTACTCATTCGTCCCTAGAAAGCGTGTGCAGTGGTTTACTGAACGGTACAGTCTGTCTTATGACGCATTACTCAAATCCATTTAGCGTTCAGCTGTCCGGTCCAACCACACAAACAGTACGTTTCTAAGTGACACGTTTTCAAAACAGAGGAACATCCAAAACATTTCATTCTCTTAAAAATCCTTAAGACCAAACAACCTCAAAATTAACTTTATAGTGTTATTATTTTAAACAAAATAACACTAAATAGTTTTAACTGGACAACGTCTCCACGTAAATTAATTGTCCAATCTTTTAATATTTTTGTGTTTAATAATGCAAAACTGTGTAATATGTATACTCTTAACAGTTTTGCATTAAAAACGTTTAAAAGAATAGGCTGCATATAAACACAGTATGTGTAGTACGTCACAAAAGCCCATCCAATCATAATTTAGCTGTCGTGTACGTGAGGCAAAAGGTCGCTACGGCAAGCGAAAGCGGTCATACATAGCGGAGTGGCGTAAACAGCACGAGATCTTTGTAACTGAACTGTGTCTAAACAAATACTACCAATATACAATAATATTTACCAATAAGTCTGCTTTATTGTAGGTGAGTAAATTTGCATTTTGATGTTGTTATACAGTAGTGTTGCAGAGTGTGTGCGTCTGATTTGTATTACCCCAAACGGAAGTCAAGTATATATAGATAAGGCTTAGATGTCTAGACTGAACCTACAATAATGATAGAACAACACTATTCATAACTGTCACCTAGCATTGATTTTATTTTACACAATACAGGGTCATTTGGTCATTGTTTCATTCCACGATGTCTTTTGAAGCATAACATGTTTGTCAAGTTCATCCAGCTAGTCCTATGCCCAGTACTCAGTAACAAAAAACGTAAATATTAAGGTAACAACACGTGTTCTGTGTATATACAGATATTTATACGGACATTTGTCATCATATATGACGTTTCATTTTTTCATGGTCTGAGACATATGCTACTGTGGTAAAGCAGTATATTCCATACAGCATGTACTGATACCAAGCAGCTGCGCCAGTGAATAGAAGCTGTCAGTCATTCTAAACTGCATGATTTCAGTGTAATGAGACTGAAGGGAAGGCATCTCAGATTGTGGGGCTGGTTTCTGCTCTGGTCCAGCTGTGTGCTGTCTGTATGGTCACATGGAGAACAGCATGAAGAACCAGCGGGCTCAAATCAAGCCCACCCACCGATCACTCGACTGGACAGGAATATGGTTCAGGATAAAGAGTGAGTAGTTTTTTTCTTGTTTTTAAACCAGATTCAGCTTTAAATAATAATATAATAATTTATAATAATAAATCATTTAATTAAACTGTCATTGTAACAAAAAGGCTGTTTATGCTTATCTGAAGTTTATATGTGTGATGTGTGGATGCTAAAACGCATTTGCTGCCATATGACCTCAGAACTGAAGCAGCCTGTCTAGGTCACTTGTCTGTTTCTCAGTTAATAATATTTTGATTCTATTAATTTTTGAAATCTATTATTATTTATCTATAATAATCAACAAATTAATTATTTATTTAAGAAAAAGCCGTGTGTGTGTGTGTGTTGGTGGTTGATGGTTCTAATTTCACAAATTGCAAAGTATTGACAGGATATTTTGGTGATTTATAAGTCTATCACTGCTTATATTCTGTTGTAGTCACATCATGGAGCATTTAGAAGGGGTGATTGAAACACCGGAGTCAGACATGACACCTCAAGAGCTGCAGCTTCACTACTTCAAGATGCATGACTATGATGGCAACAATCTTCTGGATGGACTTGAGCTTGCCACTGCCATCACTCATGTGCATAAGGAGGTGTGTGCTCAGTCTAATCTCACTTCAGGCTTTATAAAACAAACAGTCAAGGGTGGACACACCTATTTATTCTGATTCTTAGAAATGTTAGCACAACTGTAAAACAAAACAAAACAAATGGAAGTATGAGGATTACCCAAAATTAGTGCCCAAAAATAATAGAACAATGAGAAACAAATTCAATCTTCCTTTCAATCTCGCAACCAACCTTTTGACTGGTATTGCACAGTGTTCCAGTTATCTACTTCCTGTTAAGTGGAAACCCATTGGACCTTTAAAGTAATATATTTACCTACCTTTTCACTACTGATCTTTTTTCACTTCATTTTACTTGCTTTTTAAAACTGCTTGCCATGTTTATAAAGTTATCCATGTTTTAGCCTTGCCTTTAATCAATTATCATGTTGTTTTACTGTGAAGTCTTTCCTGCAAATATTTTTTTTCCTGCAAATTATTGTTTTATTACTTCCAGTTTAAGCGTAATAATGTCATGGCTTTGCTCTCCAGGAAAAAGGAGAGGACAGCCAGCCAATGAAGGAAGAGGATCTCATCAACCTCATTGACGATGTCCTCAGAGATGATGACAAAAACAATGATGGCTACATTGACTATGCCGAGTTCGCAAGGTCTTTAGAGTAAAAAAGATCACTGAAACATCAACTGGCATACTGTGAATGCAGATTACCTCTGATGTACAGATCCACTTTACAACCATTCATATGTATGCAGCCTCACAGGAGCATTTATGTTCCAATGTAACTTTAAAATGCAGTAAAACTGCAAGGGTGAGGGTCATTGGCATGAGGTGTTCAGTTTGTTTTGCCATCAGTGAAATATTTATACTATGCTGAACTCACAGATGTATCCCCTCTAAACAACCCTTTATTGTGTTATGGAAGAAATGCTTTGCAGGTTCAAAGCTAATGGTATGTAAAGCAAACATTAAATAAAAACAAACATCTGTTTACTGGGATCAATAAATCAAATAAATAAATCAAATGAAAATGATCACAGTTACCTAGTTTACCAGTAAGTGTGCAATGTGCCGATTTAAAGCTGTTGTGATGTTACTTTGTTGATTTTAAAGCTGGTACAAGAATTAATCAAGAAAAAAATACATCAGATGTACATAATGAGCTGACAAAACTGTCTCTAACACAGAGATGAGAATTATGTTTCTAAAAAGATAAGAGTCCATATAAAAATTAAGCAGTGTGATTACCAGTGATAGTCTTTTACACAATAGCTGTTTTTACTGAAGTTTAAAATTGAGATTTATGGTTTTGGATATAAATTAAAATTGTACATATTGTACATTATGCGAGACTGTATGTGTTATAACATTTTTTGAGCTTCTTATTTATATGTGAAATGTTACGTAAATAAGGTCTTCAATATTTTTAGTGTACTGAGTAAATAATGAAGTTATTCAAAATCAATTGTTACAGCTAATTGTTAATGCTAATTGATTTTTGAGGGAAATATATAAATGTTGTCTATATAATTAATCTAAATAATTATTTTGTCCAGGTTGATACACCAGTAACTGAAAAAACATGTTTGCAAATATAATAAAGAAAATGTAAATCCTGCAAAACTGAAAAGCTTTATTATTTGTTGTGTAGCTTGTTGTAAAGTTAGAACATTTAGTGTGTTTTACTAATCATCTGTGGAACAAAGTAGGTACCATTATTTCAACTCTAATGCTTCACACAAACCAGTCAGTTACACCTACAACCCTTTGGTGTTCCCCCACTCTAGTTTGAATGACCAGCAGCTTTCAGTGGAGAAACAGAGGCATGGAAGTGGTGGAGATCTGATGTTGTACAAGCGATTGTACAGGTAATCCGATTGTCTCATGGCCTTTGATAGAGCAAGGCCTGGGGAACACATGAAATGACTGCTGCAGAAAAGATGGGCTGGGTAGCCTCCAGGTGGCAGCACTAAAAAGACTAAAAGTATATGTGGCAGGGAATTTGGGCACTGGTACTGCCACCCCATAGCAGAGAAAGACACACACTGCCAGTGAGAGGCCTACATCTTAGCATTGTGCCAGCTGGCACCGCTTTCTGGGTGATTAGATCTTGCTTCCTCTGCTTGGCACGGCAGTTCTGGAACCAGTCCTGCAGCCATGGAGAGAAAAGCTGGCAGGTTATTACAGCTCTGAGTCAGCAAAAGTGATCAGAACAGGGGGTCAAGGTTTGGCTGGTTGGCCTGGGCATTTAGGACCTGCTGGTAGATGTAATAACCACACCATCTGGACCCCAAAAGCAGCTTTCTTCATGGACAGTCATTAAAGCTGTGCATTCTAACAATATAAAGATTTTGCAAGCAACACATACATAAAAATGCCAATAATTTACTACTGTCTTTAGGGGCTCTTAAAAATTAAATAGACCTGAATTGTTTTTCCTGTCCACCAATAAGCTGAATAGAAATGCTAACAGCCTCTCTGGGTATTAAATGCCCTTAAATCTAATAATATGTCTGCACTCTAACAGGATCCTTTTGGTTTGAGCAGAAAACATGCAATTAAATTCCTCACAATCAATTTCTCTAACCAGTACTAATTCAATAATCTTAATCAGAAACATGTGCACTTAAATTTATTGTACATACCTGTAATTTCACCATTTATTTTAAATGATAAAATTTCAATCAAACTTATTGTTACTGTAAACAGCCTGTTTGGAGTTCCAAATGTGTAAATGTGCTAATTTTCACTGTTTTAGTTGTGTAATGCTGAAGGTTGTTATGTGTCATATACAGGATTATGGCCCAAGGTGAAACTCAAAGATAAACACTTATTATAAGCAGACCTCTTTTTTATTCCTAAAGATGCTCCAAACAGGGAGAGTCTTATAAACAAGGTCTCACTCGCAATTTTCTATTGACAGTGAGAGTTATATCATGCACTAAAAACTCTCAAATGTTTACTCTGCAGGTTCACATCTTTCACATGATGTTCATCTTAAGAATTTAAGACTTGTGATGCTTCTAAACAAGGGACCATGAAGTCAAAAGACAGCAGACATTGGCTCATTAACTTATTAATGTAACAGAGACATGCCAAAACCCAAAAGGATTATGCTAATTATTACTTTAATAACAATATATATTTAGCCAGAAACAGGTCAGGAGGTTCATATTAGCGGCTTTCATCTTTGTGACTATAGCAATAAAAGAAGTGACGTCATACAAAACTGTTTGATTGGAATTGGTGAAAAAGCGTAGTTGACTGCTTGTAACACTAGGGGGAGAGAAAACAAAAGAGGTAAACACCAGGGTATAATGTCTTAAAAACACCAGAGCAGAAAAGTAGATATTCAATAATATTTGCGATCTGGAAAGATGATATCAATCACGTTTAGATAATGTTATTATTAAAAGCTTTTTACTTACGCATAGTGTATGGTGTGGTTTATAATATGTGATTTAGTGTACAGTATGGTTATGTTATAGTCTGGTCTATTAGAAAGGTCTATAAGGTGTTACTTATTAGAAACATTAGAAAAGCATTCTTACCATAAAAGCTGAGTGTATGTTCCTTCAACACCAGAGAAAAAGTCCCTGACAGACACCTCAGTAAAGCTTCAGAGTGAGAGACATGGCAAGCAGAACTGTTATGTTTGCCAGAGTGGGTGACTTAATGAGCCTGAGGGACTACAGTCAACCAGACCAGTGCTGCCAGGATCTGCCTGTTCTTTCCTGCGGTTAAAACATGATTTATTCACTGAGAGAAACAGAGGTTGGGTTCACATGCTATTCACTCACCTTATTCTTTAGCTACAGCTGAGTAGCTTTTTGATTTGTGTCTGAGGTCAGTCAGAGTATAATGAATTAGTGACCTGACCTGCAGAGAACCAGTGGATTCTCCTGAAGTAATGCTATAATTTACTACACATCTGCTGCCAACCAATTCTTAAATAAATTAATGATTTGGACTGAACATGGCAAAACCATACAACAGCTGAATGGGCCTCATAAGGTTATGTTCTCTGTCTGTTTGTGCCAAACATTAAATGTATTATCTATCTGCCTGTGTAAGTCAATGACAAATTTGCTCCTTGAACTGTTTTTTCCTTAAGATTACAGATAAGCATTTTAATGTATTTATTAACAGCTGATTTTTTCCCACTTGCATATCATAATATGTTAACACTGAAATTCAAACTAACGAAACAGATAAGGCAGAACATTTCTCTTTATAATGTGAGCTCACTGTACTCTTCTGTACAGTGTAATTTTCCATATTGTCTTATATTCATCAGTACTGTATAATGTAATGCAGTAAGATTTGAGCTTTAGTAGTGACTGATGTCTGTACAGTCTGTGTTGTGTTTTTAAGTATTTCAGTCTTATGTAAACCAGAAAGGAAGCAGATGGGTGTGTGTGAGTAGGCAGGGTCAGCTGAGGGCCCGTTCCCAGAGCTGAAGAATCAAGGGGAACTGCCAAACACTGCGTACCCCTGGAATGCTCTGGACAGCCTGCCCCCCAAAGACCTTTGGGAATTTCCAAAGGTCTGAGGAATTCTGACTCAGACTAAACCCAATACAGAACAGGAAGGATGTTCTGCTTGTGAGGACTATTGAACTGCAGTCATAGGCAAATATATAAGAATATATGTGCTCTTCAAATTGTATGGATAATCTAAAGATACTTATAAGAATGGTAGGAAAATCCTCCTGGTTTTACTGGGATTAAACCAAGAGTGACCCATCTGGCCTCCGCCCTTATGGAAGGAATGTAACCCAACACTCTCTGCTTGATCCTGCTTGGTGGCCTGAATATGCCTGTATGTGAATACACACACATGTTGTACATGAAGGTGATGGAGATACAGATTCAGATTTTCTTCCCTTTACCAGAGAACTAACTACATCTTAAAGGGTCACACTGCTTTTTTTCACTTCAACAAATTAATTTTGACCCTAATTATTTCAATAAATTATTTTAAAAACATAAAACTTTGTTGTAATCTTTCATCAAAATGCATTTAAGCAGATAATTTTCCTTACCTAGCTCATTTAAAATAACATTTTAAATATGAGGTAAAAAAGACATAAATACACTAAAAAAACTCATATCGTCATATCGATTATGTGGAAAAACATGATTTATCCTGAATAAGCTCATCAGTCCGGTCTGGTTAATAAATACTCAGGGTCGCCAAATAATTCAGCAATGGCATTGCTAACTGAAACCCTTTGCTTTTGTGTGACACTGTATCCATGCCAATTGGTGTCATTATAACATCCAAAACCACTGCAGTAATGGCCAGCAAAAAAAAAAATAAAAAAAGACTCAAACAAGTGTTAGAGCAATGAAGACTGGCTAACTGACTACAGTTGTTTCTGTGGTTTCTTAAATGTCATTATCCTGCAGTCTCACACACATGGTCTTTATGAAAGACGTCAATGATCTAACATCAAACAGAGATCTTTGAACTGTACCGGACGCATTTGTGTATCGTCTACATGTATTGTGTTGTATTTTTTCCAAACATTCCCAGTTTTGTGTGTGTGAAGACACAGGCTTGTTTGAAAGGTAAAAACGATTTATTAATGGAGAGATAATAAACAGGTTTATATCTATAAAGGAGAACTTTATTAGCTTATAAAGCTGCTCCCAGTGTAGCTACACAGGCAGTTATCCAACTGTCTCCCTCCCACACAGTATACAGTTCTTCAGGAGTGAGAGGGAACACAGATGTATAGTCTGCTAAGATTTTGGTAGTGAAGTACAAACTCCTTTGTCTGGAGCAAGAAAGGCTGTAAGTGAGCAGAATGATGGAATTTTAACCCTTTCCCTGTGGAGTTGAACTCCAAGTCTATCTCCATGTCTGTGTGGCAAGTGAGGGGAGACACCGGTTGTTCCATTGAATCTTAGTAAGGGTTGCAAGAAACAGGACACCGCTTTAGCTCGCAGACATTCAGACAACAAGACCTCTGCAAATTTACCCAGCCAGATAAACTTGCCAACAATTTGCACACGCCATACCAGTCGGGCACATTTTTGGACTTTATCCAAAATAAAATAAGAGGCAGAGAAAAGGAGGGAAAGTAAACTAGTTTTGAACATTTATGATAAAAATATGAGTCGTGCTTACAGCTGCACAAGGTCTGCCAGGGTGTTGCTTTGTGGTTGAGGTGTTCTAAGCACAGTGCTGGGTTTTTCTGGGTAATTGGTTGTTGGCCCAAGTCAAGAGAGGCCACACACAAGTCTCTGTGATATTCTCGTCTTTTCATGTGGCTTGGGTCTCTACTTTACTGTTATTTTGAAACGTTTTTCACCTGTTTTTATTGTCCACCAGATGAAACTTTTAATTCTGATTGCTTAGAGAGGCAACACAATACCTTTTTGTAACAAGCTGCATGATTTGAGTTCTTATTAATGTCTGTAGCACAAGCAGGTGGGATGAATTAGGCACAAAAGTATGTTATTAAGAGTCATGGGTTTCAAAACCAAGTCATTAACCAAGTTTGAGCAAAAGTAATAGTAATGTTTGCCTTACCAAGCACCACTAACTAAGGTAAATGTCAGGTCTCAATACTGTGTCACTGTTGAAAACCCACCTAGTGGAAAGTAACTGTTTCAAGCTTTTCCATGACTGTGTATCAGACAGCAAAGCATATGGAGTTGCCTGAATGTACCACGCTAAATGTCTTTTTTCCTTCTGCTGTCCTCACTGTGAATCCTTAAAGGTGCAGTTTTTGTTATCTTGCTAGCTTTTTTCATTTAAAAAGTCTTGGATCCATACTGCCACCTATAGGTGTGGATGCATTTTTTATTAGCTTATGTAGGGTTAGTCTTTGCCATGGGTTGATGCTGTGTCTTGTGGATCATGTCACTTCTATGCATGTTCTATGCATCACACAAAACACATTCACCAGCATCAGTAGTAACAAAACCAGCATAAACCAGCCTAGACTGGCAAGGAAATTCATTCTTTCAGCAGCATAGACAACTAGCAAAAATAAGTAGCTGTTGGTGTTTGTGCTTGCGCTGTGGTGTGGGATCTGCGGGTCGTCTCGGTTTGTTTCACTGTTCCAGCTTGTTTGGACATTTTAGTTTTCTTGCCATGACTCAGATCATAGCCTGAAGCACGCACAAGTACGACCACACACACAAAAATATACACACATTAATAAACATGCACATTATCAAACACTGTTGGAAATCATTTGCCTGAATGTGCTTGTTTGTCATAGAAGAACACGAAGACGGACCGAGCAAATAACACGCTGCATCGGCTGTATTTTACAGTTGATGCACAGCTTTTAATATGTGTGTGTGCAATAGGATTATTTTTTACATTCCCCACAGAGAAAGTTCATTTGGCCTAAATAGCGTAAGCCACATAATTTCATCCACCCTCAAAACCCCTCGGTACATTACAGTGAAATCAGCCCAGAGTAGTGGAGTATGGCGTGACAGTCGGCCATTTTAAACTGCAGCCATGGCACAACCCACTCTGTAGTAAGGTAGTGTGTGTACACTTACTGTGAGTGAGAGAGAGGGGGGTGGAATGTGTCATTTGTGGCTACTTGTTGGCTGCATTAATTAGGAAAATGTCTTTATTGTTGCAGATTTCCCATCATGCAAAGCGCTATAGTTTCACCCCCACAGCTGATGCAAGAACCAAGACATTCACAAATACCCACACATCCACTGAAGGCACAGACACAATACACACACAATCTAATACCACAACTATGAATGAACATTGAACACAGAGTGAACACTGAAAAAATAAACAATTTATTTGCAGCAAACAAATGCCCAGTCTTTTTAAATGAAACATAAGTATTACCAAATGTGCAATTTTACTTCATTTATGTTCGCATCATTTAAATATTCAAATTTTATTAGTCACATACATAATCGTACACAATATGACATGTAGTGAAATGCTTATATCTACATTTATATTTATTCATTTGGCAGATGCTTTTATCCAAAGCGACTAACAGTGAATTTAAAGTATACAATTTTATCAGTACTTGTGTTCCCTGGATTGAACCCACAACTTTTGTTGCTAACACAATTCTCTGCTAACACTAAAACCTGTTGAGAACTAAATTTAAAGACATTTTTCTTGAGACTAAAACAACATCAGAAAAAGGTTTTTGGTCCCTTGACTCAAATGTTTCTTCATGTTCTTACTATAAAAACCTTTTGACCTGAAGGCATGCTTAAATGTTTCTGATTAGTTTTGTAGATAAAAATATAGTTGTGCCAACATTTAATTTTATTTATTGCCAAACACAAATTTTATTTACAAAGCAAATAAGCTTTGGTGGTTTCATTTACCAAACGATGTCTTGCTGTTTTTTGCTGTGAAATATTAGATTTTAGTAGCAACAGTTACTAAGCAGCTGTTTGAAGACACAGTTGCGTGCGCTTTTGCAGAGAATAACCATGCATGCAATTCTAACTGAACTAGATCTGACCTGGCACGTTTTCTATCTCTCTCTGCCATATTCTGCCCAATCATTATTGAACTTTGCCCTTTGCTGACTCATGCCAGACCACAAAGAATGTATGGAGGTCATGACGTAATTCTAAAATAAGAACAGAGGAGGCCAACCAAAAGTAAAAAGCAAGACTGTGGAATAATTATATAAAAGAGAGAGTGAATCAGGAAATAGCTCTTTTGGTTTGGGAAACACAGCGAGAGGGAGCTTTGCCACAATTTAAATGAAAACAGGGTTAGAGAAAACCTAGGAGGAAACAATGTGAAATAAAAATGCAAAAAAGAAAAGACACGGTTACCAGTCAATTCTGATTTGAGTCATCATTTTAGTTTTGTACACCCCCCTCCCCAGTTTTCCCTTGCTTGGTGTGTCTGGCATTTGCATATTTTTATGGGTGTCTTCCTGATCAGTCTTTTACCGCAGGAAACGTCAGAGCGCCACATCGCGTGAGGCGACGAACAGCTTCATTCTTGGCTGGGCTCAGCACCATGCCAGCCTGCCTCACCCTTGCCAAAGAGGAAGGGGGTGGGGGTGCGCTGTAGAATGGGTCTCGTGCCAATGTTACTGCTCTGCACTTTTTGTTCTCCTTTGACAATAGCGAATGTGACCAAGGCTCAGAGAAAAACAAAATGATGGAGTCTAAAGGACACTTTTCACTGCTCTCCTGAGTACAGACTTTTATTTGTGTTACTGCTCTCCAGGTTTCGAGGTTTTACAGCTTCTTCAGCTGAGTCAACGTGAACGAGGCAGCTCATGTGCTGTTTTTTCTTTCCCTCGCTTCCTCCCTCTTCCTCTCACTCCCCCTTTTTATTTCTCTAGTTTGTTTTGTCAGACTTCCAGCACTTTATGGGTAGATTCCAAATCTATGGAGCTGCCTCACGCCTGCTGCCTACATAGGCAGCTGCTCTTCACAGTAGTGTTTTAACATTAAACTTCATAAGTAACTGATTTGGAATGGCAGTTTTTGTTAGCATGTTCCATTCCTATAATATATATTATTAAAATAATAATGTTAACATTGGCACTTCTACTGTGTATTTATTTGGTACAGAATTAATAATTGCAATAGTTTTATAATTGATGTTTTTCATTTGTCTCTTCACTAAACTTGTTGTGCAAAAGAAAAATTCAGTACTGCCTTGAAAGGTTGCATCTGTCAGAAGCTCACACCCTTTTGGAGTCCTTTCTGTTCACCCTTCTCAATCCCATGAGTCCCTCTCACTTCTTTTTCTGCCTTTTGTTTCTCCTTCAAAAAACAGTGCTTTGGTCGACCAGCGGTTGAATAGTGATAATATTTGCTGTACTTTGCTGCCTTCCTGGTCCTATTCTCTTTTAACAACAAACCTTATTTTTAGCGGCACACAGGGTTTGGTCATTTCCTGCGGCTGGTGTCTTGTGACGTTTGTAATCCCGGGCCTCACTATTATGGCGCTGGTAAAACTGATGTGATCTGTGTTGTCAGTTGTCTAAGGCGGTACTATAGGCAAGGCTAGATTCGTGTTAAAGACTGTTCTCTGTTCATGTCTTGCAGGCAGATCTAGATATAATATAACTTGCAAAGTATTAATCATCATTATCAGGAAACCATTCACCCATGCTGCTTACTTCTGCAGATCTATGGAAATTATACCAAGTTACAGAGTTAAAACACACTCATAAATCTTGCAAACAAGAAAGATTAAAATGCTGCCATCATTTACTCTGTAATGTTGTTCCCTTTAAAGGAACCTTAAAGCAACTTTTCCAATAGCAAATTAAAAAAAATGAAAGTGAAGGGAGACACACTATAGCAAGTCATGTG
The DNA here is from genome assembly GCA_036877545.1 of Yasuhikotakia modesta. Taxonomy (NCBI): domain Eukaryota; kingdom Metazoa; phylum Chordata; class Actinopteri; order Cypriniformes; family Botiidae; genus Yasuhikotakia; species Yasuhikotakia modesta. Next base: position 13,020 of record JBAJNP010001501.1, read on the forward strand.
ATAGATTTTGTGTGAGGAGCAATGGGCACTGTCTATAGCTATAGTATAGCCTATTTAAATTTTTGGCTGTGTGACTTTAGAGACAGCCATGGCAAAACCAAGGGCGTTGAGTCAGTGCTGTATAGTGATGCAATAAAATGAGTTGTGGAGATAGTAATGTTTTAGCAAACTATTTTCGAATGATTTTTCTATTACAGTAAATAAATATTCACAATTGGCATTCTGATAAACACCTCAGTCCTGGTGTTGGTAAAGGTATTTGATGTTGCCTTTTCGTTGCCTTGTTACTTGTTGCAAAAAGTTAAAATGTGGCCTTTTGGAAACATCACAAGGCGAATTTATTTATGTCACTTGCAATGAGAGCCTCAGCGCAATTTGTTGACGAATGTGTGCTAACCGCTGAACTGTGGCTATGAGGCTTATGAAATCAATTTAAATGTTTTTGTCATTTTCAAACAAACATGAAGGGCAAAATGAAACATTTAATCCAGCTCATAAATAAGCTGCTGATATGATCTCAGTGTGAATTCTGTCTTCATCTCTAGTGTGTAAATCCAGGGCCAAGACTGTCTAAACAGCTTTATCCCCTGCGGGGGGGCTGAGATGGTGCAGTCCTGGACCCCCTTCAGTGCACTGGGAGATTTAAGAGCAGGATGAAAGGAACCTCAGCCACTCAGCGGTCAGTCCTGTCTGATTCATCTTTCTGGGAAAAAGCAGAGAGAGAGAAAACCACAGATAGCTTTCTTTTCTTCAGTCACACCAATAGGCCAATGTGTAGAGAGAAAGTAAGTTCTGAAAACATACTCAATGCAAGAAAATGAATGCGAATGCTTTTAGCTATGCAAGCTTGAATTCATGTATTGCGTTCTGAGAAACACGGCTTATGTTTTTATTTTACATGCGGCAAGAACAACTTTAGTCAGTTTCTCTTTTTTAGTCAGACTCAAGTCATAAGGACCGTGCTAAGCAAAAAAATAAACTTAATAATAAAAAATAATCACAAAACAAAAAATCTGTTAATGAACAGATACATAAAGCTTGTGTTGTTTTTAACAATGATTTATAATTGAGGGCCATACCATTGCAATTTGTTGGTCAGGCATTCAAGTCCTTGTTTGCACAATTTCTGCTCAATAGATTTGATAACTTATGAAATATTTAAAATTAATTACAAACACAGAAGAAATGCTGGTAAGCATCAATGCTGGTCTTGTCATCAGGGCTGTTTTTCTCTTTTAAACTGGTGCGTGTCCAAGTTTGGAAAAATGCTTTCACACCAAATGAAAGAACTCTGGTGAAGATTTCCACCAAAAGCTCTAATGTCATTGCTCAAGTTTGCCTTTTAAAAATGAGATTGTCCAGAAGTTCTTGAGGTTTAATCGAACAATTAGTGTTTTATAAAATACTGTGCGGCTCATGGAGTTGTTCCATTCGCTTTCAGATATTGTGACATGCAGCCAAAGGAGAGAAATGAAAACATATACAAACATAACATTTTCAAATAACTGTGATTTACAGTGTGATTGCACATGTTAATTAAGGCAGCAAAATGAGCTAGCAAGGGTTTTTGTCATTATATCAGCTGTGGCCAGAGCTTCACAATCACAATTCCCTCTCAAAGCAGCATTACTTGCCACTGTAAATTGAAAGTGTCTGGATCTAAAATCTAATCAGGGCATAAACATTTGCTGCAGAAAGTTAAGCTATCTTCACAACAGGGCTAACTGTGGTCATGAGAGTTTCAGCCCCTGAAACCACATGTTTCCATTTTAAGGTTTATAATAATCCATCCCATCCATATTTTTGCCACAAGAGCAGCTAAGCTGTACTGCATTAACAAGTTTAGTAGAGTCTACTAATCTGCTCAAAGATATATTTTACATCTCTGTTACATAGCAAATGGAGAATTTCCACAATTTAGCTGTGTCAAATACAGGTATGTTAAAATAGTCTCAGAATCAAAATTTCAGAATCAAAAAAACAACTGAATTTTAAACCTGTATCCTCTATAATTACATTACAATATTTAAGTATTTAAGTGTACTAGCAAAAAGATAGTTTCAACTATAAAGGACTTAAATCCAAAGAACTATAATTCCATGGAGTTTTTAAACTTCATAATACAGCTTATAAAGTGTCTTTATCAACTTCATAAAAACACAAAAGTGTCTCAAATCAACTTCATTACTAGCCCTACAAAAGGTTAGAATATTCTAGGCAGGAGAGCTGAAATTAAATCTCAGCTAGTCAAGGCCCACAGGGAGAGAGAGAGGAAGTGAAGGGGAGAGAGAGGCTAAAGAGGAAGGATTTTGTCAGGACTTCATAAACACGTACATAGAGTGGAATAACTGTGCCAGGATTAAGACTGAGGAAAACTTTCCAGAGCTGGTTTCAGCCTTGCAGGCAAGCAGGAGAGAGAGACCAGAGCTCTCAGTCTGGGGTTTACAGTAAGGCCAGCCAAACAACAATGATGTACTACAGTGAAAAGGTAGATGAAAGTATAGGGGTGAAATAGAGACAATGAAAGAGAGACAGAGACGGAAAGAAATAACAAAAAGGATTCCCATGAACCAAAGCAGATACTGAACTTGATCATAAAATGGACTGAAACAAATCTGCTTTTAAGACATTACCTTGGGTATGTGGAAACTTTAGCATGATTTCAGCTTGAGGTAAATTGAACACAGATATTTGGTGAGACATCAGTAGCATGAATTATGGCAAAATGAGATAATGGAACAAAAGGTGGCAGACCATATCTTTCACTTGCCAGTGTAAGTGTAAAACAGAATGATAAAAGGTTGAAAAATTGGACAAAGAAGAAATACTGTATTGGAAAATGGTGTTGAGGATAGTGGAAAGCAGATGCATAAAGGTCTGCTAAGTCACTAAAGTATAAAGGCTAAAATTGTGATGAAAATGTGCTTCACAGGCCATTGTACTTTTGTAATTGGTATATTTCTGAGTGAAACAGCATATTTATGAGGCCTTAATTGTATCGATTAAAGATTTATTGGATTGTAAAAACAGGAATGGAGTCAGGTGATTTGAGAGGAAGAGTAAATAATAAGATGGATTTGTATATAAAATGAAAAGTCATTTTATATGTGGAGCAAATTGTTTCTAATGTTCAAGCATCCAAAGACAGTCCTGCTTATATTAAACACATTCACAATTTTAAAACAATTTTTGCCTTTATAATTCTTCTATACAACTTCTATAAATTTCTATGATATCTCTATACAATTAATAAATGTCACAGACCATTTTTATAATGATGTATGCCAAGAGTGTGTTAATTAATTATACACGGTGTACTGTGGATTAATGGTTCTCCATCATGTTTTCCCACATGCATTTGACTCACAAAGGCACTGTGCCAAATGACATTTCAAGCGAGGACCAAAACTGCCAGAAGGCCTAAACTCCTGTATCAAGCGGTTTAATCTTGTCAATGCATGGTACAGTCATCATATTTTCATGAGCTTGTGGTTAATCTGCTGCAGAAAACAGAACAGTAAGGCTGGTTTCTCCAGATGACAGAATGATAGTGATGGCTGTTTTTTTTGGCTGTGATGGTCAGCCTGGTGTACAGTAAGCTGATTTAGGCCCATCGTTCCTCGTGGATTCCTGACTGTAGCCGTCCACACCGGGTGTAAAATACTATCTGAGGATGTATTTCAGGACTCAGATATGGATGTGAGCTTGTACATGTGTGTGTGCTTGGCAGGCGGAGGTGAGAGGGATCATCATTTACTCTGCCGACACAAACTTGGAGGCCAGCCAGAGCCAAAGAGACGACGACCTCCGCCTCTTTCATTCTGCATCGTTTATGGATGATGTGCAGAGATATGAGCCATGCAAGAGTGTTGTGTTTAAAGAAAGAGTCATGATTTACTCGCCCTCATGTCATTCCAACACTGCAGTACTCTCTCTCTCTCTCTTATGAGAAACACAAAGGAGAATTTTTATATTCTGGTCACTGAACACAGGAGTTTATGGTGCTTTAATGTCGTTTTATAGCTAGACAGTCACAGTATTAACTATTTTACTGTATAAATAAAAGTAGTTAGTATATTCTTTAAAAATAATCATTTTGTGTTTTGCAGAATAAAGTCTAAATAATGACAACAATAATGACACTTTGGAGGAACTGTTACTTTAAGGGAGAACTTGGTCTGTCTGAGACATGCTGGCGAAGGAAAACGTGAGAGGAGTTTGAAATGTCTTTGATCTAATGAAAGACTAACAGAGAACAACTAGGACAGCTTCTCATTCACCCACTTTAATGAAAAGAGGAAAACATGAGAATTAAACAAGTCTGCTGGTTAGAATTCAATCTGTACACACAGCTTGCTACAAAGAGCAGAACTGGAGAGTGTGTTGTTGTCCAGATTAGGTTTCATTGATGGTCCAGCAGTGCTTGAAGAATAAATGGAATCATTTTAAATAAAGTAAATATAAGTGGCTTCTTGCTTTCAACTCGTTTCTGCATGTCTCAAGGATACTTTTGATTATTCATGAGTTTGGATGCGTGATGTGTAACTGATAACCTGCATGCTATTTATATTTCAGTTGAAAAGGAAAAGTAATACATTTGACCTCCAGGCCAAATCTCAATCTAGCTCATATGTATGTGCCAAAGCCATAATTCCTGCTATGGTTATGATAAAAACCTTATTGAAGTATATTAAAAATCCATCACAGTTCATAAACACAAAACTAAATAATAGAACTTATTTTAGTAACAATTAGTTAGACATGTTTTAAAGAAACTAGATTTGTGACAAATACACAAAGCAATTCAGACTTTAAAGAATGCCTGTAAGGGAGACCACAGTTCCTTTTTATTGAAGTAAACATTTCTCCCACCATTATTATCCTGTGAAAAAGATACAGTTCATTGAACACAATATGGGGTAAATTGCCACAACGAGAAGCTACCATTAAAAAGCGCATTATAGGTTTAAATACCTCAAGGCCTTATAGTTAACTGAGATACACTGATATATAGTCATCCTGCATTCTCCCAGATATTAAGTGTAACATAACCAAAACCACATGAAAGAAACCAGTTTGTAAACAGATACCTATTAACTGCATGGTATACACTCAGTATTTTTATTAATAATATTAAGACAATGAAGCAATCACAAAGCACCAAGAGTGACAACTACAAGTGCACTGGCACATAAACAGGTAATGCAAAGAAAAGCTAAGAAAGAAAATAGGTGGAAAGGACAAACATTAGTATCTTTATTTTCTAAACACACTCCATCCAGACATTAGTAAACAAAGCGAGTAAAGAAGAGCAATGGGAATATTTGGTGATACTTGTTTGATTAGATTGGTTAGCCTGTGGCAGCTGAGAAGGCTGTTGTGATTGGTCAGCAGTGTAAGGCGGATGACAACCATTAGCCCCCATCATCATCAAGGCCTGTCAGCACAGCGTTCACATACAGTACATACAAGTGTGCATGTATAGCATTAAAGTGACATAGGATTGCAACCATAGTTACATCACACTGTGTATTAGACATGATTTATGTAAAAAATAATAATCTTGTTAAAAGCTATGCTTGCATAAAATATTACTCAGCCTCTTTTAAAACAAATTTTGAAGATCTGGGACCTTATTTATGATACACGACAAATTATTTGGATTTTACCCTACAATATGTATAAGGCAGGAACGAATGGCTGAAAATCATGTAAAACTGTTTTTAAACATATGCCAAGTGTGAAGCATGCATACAGGCTTTTATATGCACGCCTAATTTACTACAGACATTTGTAAATGTGATTTGGTCATAATGAATTAAATATGAACAGAAACCAGGAGCAACAAGGAACCTGTGGCTGCATTAACATTTCAGAAAAACTTGCCATCCACATATCACCCACAAATAACTTGTATATGCTTTAGATTAAATGTTACATTTTGTCCCACTATACAATGGTATTGAAAGAAATTTCTACACGTTGAATGCTTGAACTCTCTAACATGTACATGATTTACTGAAGATTTGTGTTTATTTGATAATTTGCTAACATTCTTCATGCATTAGCCAAACATTATTTGTAGGAGCATATTGGTAGTATGCATTCACATTTACGATGTTTCTGTGCATAAACAAGGCCCCAGAGCGTTACACATTGGAAGTAAAGAAAAGTTAAGAGTTATGTTTTAAACAGTAGGCTTAGTTTAAAGATACGTTCAAGATTAATTACTGCCCTGCCACAATCTGTAGCATTTATAGTGCATTACATAGTTCACTCTGACTTACATACAAAACGTGAAGTCAAATTTTAGACAATACTGTTCGTAATCATAGGGCCTGGAAGTCAACATTAACAATTGTGGGTACATGTATGCATGCAAATACATCTGAGTATGTGTCAAGCAATATTCCACCAGCTAAACTGCAAGCAGGGTCTCCTTGACATGGTCATATGGTCAGTATGTGCTACAGTGGCTAACTTGACATTTCCCATAGGGAAAAGGGCAAAAAAATCTCTGTATAGAGCAGTTTCACAATTGTCTACTTGTTAACCATTAAAAAGCAAGAAAGAAAAGTCCCTAGGCCAATAAGCACATGACGCAGTTCACAAAAGTCTCACAAGACTCCTCACTGCAATCTCTGTTGCCGTCTGTAGACTGACTTCTGTAATTTTACGTCCCCATGCAACAAACCCTGTGTTAGTTACTGAAGAACACTACTGGATTTGTTTGCGTGTCATTTTTTTTGCAATACATTCTCTAAACTATCAACTAAATAGCTGCTGTGGTTTCAAACACAGCTCAGGTTCTTGCAGTGTTCAATGCTGCTTAACGGAACACTGTATGTTTTAGCCTTATGCTAATGCTAACTTTAGCCTAGCATGTAGACTGGACAAACAACTATCTTTCTGCTTTGGGCTCTACATATCCAAGAAAGTGGGTGATGCTGAGGATGTGGTCAGACCAGGGAGAAGGAGGAAAAGTTAGAGCAAAAAGTCCCTTTTTTGTCTATTTTCTCAGCACCCATCAAGAAACACAGAGTGGTCCTTATAGCAGATGGTAAATTTAGAGGCTAACATATTAAATTTAGCCTGTGATTAGTGCGTGTAAGGCAGGGCAGGGTAGGGTATAACTCTGCCAGGAGACTCGCTCACTGTGTAGTGGCAAAAAAAGTCCCAAATGATTGCCACAGTGTTTAAAAATGAGTGTAAAGGCGAGGGATTTGGTGAGGAACAGGCTTAAGCATTTAATAGCCCTCAAGCCAACAGCCTTAAAAGTGATGTTCTCTTGCTCTCTCACTCATATAAATGCAGCTGTTTACATCATTTTACATCATGGAATTCATTACAAATGTTCAGACAAAAAAGTAGTAGTACAATAGTTCATACCCAAATAGCCATGGCATTATTATGCCACTATGTCATAAATACATTGTTGTACTATTTCCCATAAAAAATGAATAATAAAGCCTGATTTTAGACAAAAATGGGACTATGCATAATATTTGATAATTTAGACATTGTCTGGATGTCTAACATAATGTTCATAGTTAATGTGATGAACTACCTGCTGCTAACACACCTTGAAGGATAAGACACCAAAACATAAGGGTAAGTGATTTCATTGAGACTTGCTGGTTGAAATGAACTTATAAAAGCATAATATATTTGCAATTGCCATGTGGGTTGCCATTTTGCTATCTAACAATTTTTAATTGTCTAAATGTTTTAGGGGACGTCTTGAGGTTTTAAAATGCTGTCTGTTACCAAGGGCTCTAGTGACACGTCTAAATGAAGGATGCAGCATGACATCATCTGACACATAGCAGTTGACATGAGTCTGTGTACAGAGCATACAGTGTGCATGGCAGAGGAAAATTAAAGGTGGATGTTTTGAGAATTCAGTCAGGTCGATCAAGTGGAAAAATGGCCTAAGATTAACAAAATGACTTCTCTTCAGTGCAAACCAAGGCGTGTTCTGAAAGAGTATTTAATTGCAGGTTAAATAAATGGTTTGAATAAAACAGCTACTCTGTCAAAAACTGGACACTATAATTAAGCCATTGTGCTCAATATAAATATTTAAATGACATGGTGGAAAGTTTCTCATGCCCAATAACAATCTAAGGATGCACACCTTTAGTCTCTTTACATCAAACACTGTAATACTGCAAATGTTCCTGTTAACATACAATGTATTCTGCACAGACTGATATCTGACTGGACCCCAAAAAGCCAGTGCAATGCTAAACATCTGATATTAACATGTAAGAATGATTTTGCTGGCCTTATATCAAATGTTTGATTAAAGCCAAACGTTTTTAGGAGAATAAAGTTTTAAACTAGATTTTTACAGTGCCAGGGAATCTCATTCATTAGTGCACACAATGGAAAGCACAGCTGGTTTGAAAATGAATGAAAGTGCAACATCATAAAGTGGAACCACATTTGATAAAAAAAATGGATATCAATCCAATGACCATTAAATATATTCACAATGGTGACACCTAATGATGGTCTACACTATCTGAAGTAAAACTATTAGGGGATATGAGTTTTAGATGACTAACTCTATCCACTTTTGGTGGTTGCATATTTAGCCATGTTGGCTTCAATAAAGACTCGAGTACATACCATATGCACAGGCTAGATAAGAGATACATGTCAATAACATCTGCTTCGGATGACTTATGCTGACAATATACATTGCTGACAATATGGTGTTAAAACTGACATCCAATGCATAAAGTCCGTAAAAAAAAACACAGACACACAATATAAGCTGCTTATGTACTTGAGTCTACACGTCATTGTGCGCTACACAGACAACAATTAAAGTGCATGTTATTTTTGACTGTCACTGATAAAACAAACCGACAATAGTAAAATATATTGTTTAAAAGTAGGGTAATGCTGGGATATGACACTTTATGAGGGCATAGTTTTAATGAATAGTCTGATGGTGAACTCTGCCTGTTTTCTCATTCTCTGTGGTTGCTGGGTGAAAAGAAATGGTAGCTTTTTGCGTAAAGCAGCTCCCTCCTCCTTATGCAATTAACTCATGCCTTTCATTTCTGTCTGCCACCATTTTAAAAATAAAACATGCCTAGGAGCTTGTCTAACTGTGACCGTGTCCATGTACACAGTACTTAACAAGTGCTGCCTCAGGGAAACTGACACTCACGGGAAGCCACTGTAAAGTATCTTGAAGGTAGATACTGACAAATTGGCTGTTACGTAGCAAATATTCAATAATATAATGCATCTAGATATTTTACATTAGGTTGTAGAGAGTAGCAGTTATTCAGATATAAAGAGTTCTGTTAAAATATATTCATTTAGTTTTCAATGGATGAAGCTACTGAAGATTTGCTGACAGAATAGGCTAATTAATTAAAACAGTGTAATACCCTAGAAGAGAAAAAGCAAAGAGCATGCGGGAAGGCTAATGCAATTTTACTGTATATAAGGAATAAAGAGCAATATGGAAGAGACCATCTCATTCCCAGCATGCCCATCATTTCAGCACATAATCTACCCTGATAACATGTACTGCTTTAAATCATACTTATGGATTCCATGTGTAATATTACTTAAAAAATTGACAGAAGTTCATAACATCCTCCATTGCTGCATGTCTTTAGCCAGCTGTATGATGGATAATACAGACCACACACATCTCTGGCAACAAGGCTCTTGCCTTCACTACACTTCTGCCTCTCACAGTCACAGAGCTAGACCTCATTTGACCTTGAGTGGTGGCTCTCGCTCCAGCCAGCGCACCCGTACTTTCTGTTTGTAGTGATACTCTTTGAGAAATTCCTGCATGGTTTGGGGCAGTGGCAGAGCGCCAATGCCATCATAGGTGGTGTGTCTGCAGATGGCTGCCCGCGCCAGGTGCTGAAGGCTGAAAGGGAAGGTTCGATGTAACGGAGCAGTGAGCAAAGGCTCAAAGAACATACATGCACTAGGGTCTTTATAGTGCTCCAGCAAGCCTGTGACTGTGGAAGAGTGGAAGACGCAGGGGTCATGCGCATCAAAGCTAAAATTGTGATTCCATTGTTCAATGCGTGCATGCAGCGAACGATTATAGCGTCGAAAACTAACAGAGAATAAGTAGTCCTCCTGTGCAGAGTCACGTAGCAGGAAGGTGCCTTCTGGCCGTCCGTCCAGCAGTGCTTCTGCTTGATACCGGTCCATCACCCCCCAATAACAGGGAAGTGCAGTTATGGCCTGTAGGTCAGGAACCAAACAATGGATGTAGTCAATCTGTGTGTGGACCTTCCAAGGCCCTGGCTGTCTGGAGGAATGAGCATCCCCAGAGGCATGCCTTTGTTTGGGTCTCCTTGTTTGTAAGCAGAGGGTTGTTGAGTCCTCCTCAGAATCACAGTCAACAGGGTGGGCTGGCAATGTCATACTTACTGCAACCTGTGCAGCTATTCCTGAAAGACCACTAGAAATAGAGGAGACGGTTCTTATATTCCTGCCTTCCCCAAGTCCTTCCCCAGCACAAGGAGCCATCTTTGGTCCTAGTTTATAGAGGGAGGAGCTCTGTGAAGTTCCCTCCAGTGTATGGATTTGTGCATTAGGAGGAGGGTCTACTCCTTCTTCTATGCTAAGCCTGCGACGTTCGCGGAGCCTCTCCTCCTCATCCTCCGGAGAGGGATGTGCTGAATCAAATGCATCCAGAAGAGCAGTTGAGGAATGAGGGCTGACTGGTGCCGTATGCTGCTTAATTAGGTGCCACTTATTTGCTAAATCAGAACCAGAGGGGAAAGGGCAAGTTTCTAGCATCAGTTCAGTCAGGTGGATCTTACGTTTGGAAGACACCTGACATTTGGCTGATTGAGAGCAGCGGTGTGTGGGCAGAGGAAGACACAAACCAACAGTGTCTCTAAGTCGCTGCCGCAGAGAGCGAGCACTAAGGCTGCGCCCACTGCTGCCAGCTCCCACAGAATCATTAATCTCTTGGATAGAGCTAATCCCATAGCGACGCTCCCTCCTGGCCATACTTCCTCTTGAGCGTCCTGTTCGCCTGTCAGCCTCAAGTGAACTCTGTGTTTTAGTTGAGCATGAGTGTTTCTTTTTACCTCCCCAGGGAGCATGACGAGAGTAGGAGTCCCTACGCACAAGAGGGCCTCTCCGTGCATCATCGCTATCTTTGTCGATGGAGATTTCAACTATCTGGGGAATATCAGCCACACAGTTATGGCCTCTGCGCCCCCCAGTCACAAGGGGGAGTGGTGACAAGTTCCGTGAGGGGGTGAAAGACCTAGCTTCATGGGCTTCACTTGCACATTCTCCTCTTTCCAGTTCCACCACAGAGTGGACACAATCAACATTCTGGCCACACAGATTGGACTCTGAGCTATCAGTATGAAAGAGGGCTTGGCATCGACTCTTGAGGTTACCCCACATCTTGCCTACTTTCTCCATAGACTGAAGACCAGTACCTGTCAGGGAAACAGACAGAAAGAAATTAACTATGAAAAAATTTTGCTATTATTCAATATTTTTAATTTAAAGAAGCTGAAAAATACTGTAAATATAGAGCATGTACAGTTGCACTCAAAGTTATTTTCACAGGCTTTTTAACACAAATTTTAGCTTATTAGAAGACCTTTTATGCAATGGAGGCAATTAAATTTTTTAATCTTGAATTGCTGATGTTTCTTTGTTTAAGCCTAGTTGATAAGTTAGAAAATAATCTACAATTTTGATACTTTTTTTATGTTTAGCTATAAACTTTTTAACGCCCACTGTATGGTGTATGTAGAGTGGATGCAAGAGTAAAACAGCACAGAGTTGCCAGGCAGACAAGCAACAACACAAGGCCACAGCTATAAATGAACTGAGGGATCTGCTCCCAGCTGATCTACTGGTATGTACTGTATTACTGAACCAGTCTGGACCTGACCAAGAACTTTCACTGTCGTGACTGCAGACACACACTCTCTCACTCGCTCGCTCAATCACACAACAGAGAGGGTTACAGACAAGACAGCAGTGTGAACGGTGGGGCACAGACAGACAGCATGTAGACAGACACAAAGAGGGAGTCTGTCTCTGAGACTTTTTTCTGTTTCCTTTTTAAACTAAGAGAAAGTGCTGATGTTGTTTAAATTACTGTGGTTGGGTTGCGCAAATTATGCAAAACTGAGGCCACTGGGAGATCGCACAGATCTCGCTGTTACAAGAGAAGAATAAACATACCATATTCATAAAGCATAAAGTACATGAAGTATATGTTGAAATAGTCTAATGCCATGACAATACATTATTATAATACATTTCAACAAACTGTTAAATCTTGTGTCCAGCATAGAAAGATTTCTATGGTTTTTCATTATTTTCATATCCATATCAAACCAACAATAAAAAACTACATTGATCTGTGGAACAAATTAGTTACTTCAGGAAAAGAGCAAAACAGTTTGTACAGAGCATGTACAGTGGACATCATTTTGTTCCAGTTTTGCATTTTTCTAAGTTATTTCAAAACAATGACATTATCAGGAGCACAACAGTTTCAGTAAAAGGCTAAAAAATGCATTTCAAAACATTTTGAATATGTTTCTAATTCTAACTTGTAGAATTCTAACTCTTCTAACTCTTATTCTACCTTGTAATTTGTTTTTTCTAATAAAGGTTTAACCGCTCATTAAAAAAAATGGAAAATGAATTTAGCGTGAAGCCCTATAGCTCGTTCTGAACTACGTTACTCTGCATTTGTTAAGCCTATGCGAGACCTTAAATGACTTTAAATATGCCATGTGGGATGTGGGAATGCCGAGAGGAGAGTTATATAAGATTTAAGAAACACTGACACACTGAGATAGGGCTTTGGACTAAACCCATCCAACAATCTAAAATTTATTCACCAGTGTTCAAAACTATCTAATTATCCAGTCTCTCCTCAGTCACAACTATGAATACTTTATTAACGTAGTGTGATCTCATTGAAAAAAATCAACAATTTTACATTCACAAACTGCTAGTCATAGGCCTAAAATGAACATGCACTGTGCTTGCAGAAGTGTTTACATAACACTCCAAATATGAGCTGGATATGATGTGACACTCAGACTTATATTTCACATGCTCCTTTTTCAACCTCTGCTGTTCTAGCCTGCAGATAAATCTCTAATGTACCGCAATATCAGAGGCATCAGTCTTTTTTTCACTGCAACTTGCAATTTCTTTCTTGACTATGCAAATGACTTTCACAAAAACAAACAGCTCTGGCTTTCAAGAAAGAATGTACTGAGAGGGAATTATCTCTAAACAGTCCTTATGGAGGAAAACAGAACATTTTAAGTATTCCTTCACAGGAACCACCTGAAAGCCTTCAGCAGCTCGCCAAAACATGAAACACTTTTTAACATTCAAACCTTTTTTTGTTGAATTACCAAGTAAAATCTTGGAAAATAAGAGCTTTTCTATTCCATACAAAAATGTGGATGTGTTTCACTTCATACAGTTTCACATTCATAATAATAATACAGGGTTGAAACAATATGAGAAGATCTTTTCTGTATCTCAGCAGGCTGGAGTTAGTAGCAAGGCCAATCTTATGGGCTTAAATCCTAGAGAATTTATACTAAGATGTAAAACCTGAATTTACTGCAAGTTGCTTTTGATAAATATGCCTGCCAAATTCATAAATGAAAAGTAAATGATACAAAATGTTCAGTTTTAAATGGACTATGCAAGAACGCTAAATATTACCCATACAAGTCGGTGTGTAACAGTTTTTCCCTTTTATTCTGCCAATAAATGAGGGCAGAGATCAAAATAGAATGATCAAAATGGCTGGATAACTGCCACTTCTTTGACTGACTGACTGACTGACTGCCTTGTGGAAGTTCTCCTCAAAAGCTCAGGCTTTTTGGACAGGCCTAATCAGACGATCACACAGTGATAGTCTGTCTTCTCTCTAAAACTGTTCTGATTCAGCTCTATTGGATGAGGAAGTGCAGAAAGGCATGTGCGTTCCCCAAATTCAACCACACTGAGTAGTCCAGGCCTGAGCTCATGCACGCCATTATCAGACCAGCAGTACGGGACATGAAACTCTTGTGTTGCTCTCTTTACGAAGGCACTTCAATTCAGTGGTGAGGGTCATGTACAGAGTGCCAGGATAAATTGCCAGGCTAAGAGCTTGTGTAAATGGATGTTAGCTTACAGAACCATATGGCCCATGTCCCCGTCAGCTGAGCTCAATTAAAAGTTACCCAAAATTATAATATTGATTATGCACAGGGTCATTATGAAGAAGAGAACTGTAAACACTGTCCTGGGCCCTCTGACAATGGTGAACCTTTGAGGTTCTACAGGGCACAGGCTACACATTGGGTCCAAAAGACAGGACCCATTAGAAAGCAAGTTTTGAGTATTATTATAATACCCACATGTACTTTAGTCAATCATTTTGATGGTACCTGTGGCAGTCCTGGTTCACTTGATGCCCTTTGCAAGATAAAAAAGAATGACCAAAAGATAACTTAAATTCTAAACTTAGCAATGTGACAGCAAACAGCAAATATTTTCATGGTATAGAAAATTTTTTTTAGTAATCAAGATGTTTAAAATTAAGCTATGATCTGCAGAAAAAAATATTACAAGTTTAATTAAGGTAAAGCTGGAAATTACACAGCGTAAAAATATACCCTTTTGAATGCATGTTAAATATATTTGTTTAAGTGAGAAAATACAGTACAATTCTACATTTAATGTTTACACCAAAACACAATATACAGTTATGGGGTGGTAACTAACTTATATTTACCTTTTTCTGAATATATCCAACTTATTATCTGACCACATTAAACATATCATACTGCTTATTTAAGCTATTTTAATTACATCATGAAACTTTAAATGAAACCCCTTTTATTACTACTAAAAATATTTAAAATTTTATTAGTGCAAAAGATAAAAAAAAGGCAAATCACCAATAATGACTTTTAAATGAAAAAAAAGAAATCTGAAATCGTATGTATGATCTATCAAGATCATACATACTTTTTAAGATATAACTGAAAATATAAAGAGAAAAACTGGAAACGCAGTTATAGTTAGGCTACGACTGCTATGCAGCTCCATATTAAACACAGAAAATATCCTTTGCAGTTTCTCTCAGCTCGACACGCCTATTCTCATGGGGTCCAGATGAGTGGCCTGGCTCCTGGACAACATTTAGGGGCAGAAGTGTGTTCTAAGAAAAACTAAGAAAAATAAAGTGAAGAAGAGATATATGAAACTCTTCCTTTCAGAGCCTGAGATAAAGAAACAAATGCATTTCTGGCAACATATCAGCCAATTCAGAGTGGTAACCTGACAGTATGAATGTTTAAATAACTGATTTAAAGTAAGACTGAATATGAACTATGAATAATTGATTCTAAATGCCACATATTCATTTTAATAAACAACATGAATCCAAATACCTTGGGTTTGGAATAAATGTGAAAGTTCAAGAATCAGACATTAAAAATTTTAAATAGGCCAAAGAATATTCTGGCTTGTGTCAATGGTCTGACGTGGTCATAACACTGAATAACGTCCACAGTAAAATATAAGGTAATAGTTCATATATGACGTACATAGACTGGACTGCATATGTAACCCAAATGATATCAGTTGTCTACAAAGTAGTCTACATGCTGCCGATAAGAAACCGAACCATCTGACTGCTCTGAAGTAGCTTCAGTAATCGACACTACAAAACATGTAGGAAAATGTCTGCCCAGAACATAATTCAATACAACATAAAACTGTCACCCAGCAATAAATGACACCAATACATTTCATATCTAACGAAATACATAGTTATTTTAATAATGATTTGAAAATAAATTATATTTACAGTGCTTAATGGTATTTCATGGATGAAAGTATTTTAGAGAACGACCATCCTAACTTTTCACATCACTTGAGTGAGCAGCGTGCAGAGAGCGGAGAGGGAGGATGTTGGAATGTTACATTGTAACATTCGCGGAGGGGAAATGATCAAAACCCGCTGTGACATCGCTCGCCTTCCGTTATATTAAATCCCGGCAGATCGGCGGCCGACTGCTTTATCCCGCCACAGAACAGTACCGAGAAATAAAGCAGGTTTAAAAATGCAAAACACTGCGTACTACATTACGCAGAGCAGAAGGACAAAGGCGTACTTACCTTTTTATTTTTTACTTTTACTTTGTAGCCGTCTTTTGTCCACAAAAGGTGGCTTTTAAAGATGTTACACTAGCTATTGAGACACATACGACCAGCCTCGAAGAATAACACATATACAAAAGAACATAACATGTAATTCCTGAGGTTGGACTTTATAAAGCTGGAGCAAAAATGAATCCCACATCACTGCGATCAGTTGGAATGGCAACATAATCCAAGGCCGGGTCTCTAAGCCGCCGCTGTTCCATGCGAACCCGTACTTCTTCTTGACAAACCACTTTGCAAAACCTTGCAAAGGCGTTAAGAAGAGGCCAATAATGCAAAATCGCAGGCGGGTTGAAACTGGCGGAGCGTGGGGAGACGCAGGACAAGAACGTACTTCCGACGGATGGGGGGAGTGACGGGCATTGTCGTTGTCCAATGAGATTGGAGGTTGAAAGAGCGTTTCCCTCGGTTGCCACCCTGAAACGTGGAGATTCGACATAATACATGAGTACCAAGGGATGAATGATTAATGCTTATAGTCAATCAAACAAAGTAGCCATCTGGTGGTTTTTAACAGTGTGTGTATGTGTAGCTGATCAATGTAAGAATAAGCCATAATGTCATTATACCCTATAAGGAAACAGTTAAACACATCAAAATTATAATAATAATCATCATATTAATAACAATTAAAGCGAAAATAAACCATTACATGTAACAAACCAAGTTTAGTAATTCATTATTCAAACATTCAGCCAACAATGTTTAGCCAACAATAAAATATATTTATAAAATAAAGTAATCTATGCGTATAAAATAAAAGTTTAAAAAAACACTTCAAATTGCCCAGCAGTAATGGAAAATAATGTTGTATGTTGTATATATGAAAAAGAACACAAAAGGTGAAACAGGCACTGGAGTACAGATTGAGACAGAGCACATATAAGGGCAGTTTTGCAATTTTAATTTAACATTACAAAACATTCAAACTAATTTAACATAAAAAGCATTCAAATGTATGCAATTTATGCATCACAAAGTTTAATTTCAGCTGCAGACAGTGATTTCACTGCATTAACATGGACGCTGGCATTTTGGGGGTGGAATGAAGTAAGCTTTAAGACCCTCAAAGAGCCCTAAATGGACACTTCTATTCTTGCTACTTGGACCCTACACACTCATAAACCCTCCACTATCAATGTTTCAATAGGGCATTCATTTTTCTCCTACTGATGATGTAATCATTTTGAGTCACACCACATGCTAGACTCATGTGAGGCCATGGAGTGTATGCTAGAATATCTTTGACCAATGTCATTGCAGACTAAGAATGGGCCCCATGGAAATGTCCCGACGTCTAAACAAAATCACCATTCATCCTGTAGCAGACATCTCTCATCTAATTATTGTGGCTGAAACAAAAGGACATAGAGCTCAACAAGAGCAGATAAACTATTGCTTAAGTGCTGAATTAAACAGAGAATATTCTTCATTTTATGAAGAACATTCTGGTTATATAAAGTATCAAGTTATTGTATCAAGTTATAAGTATCAAGGCTATGAGGATGTTAACATTATGTTAACATTTAAAAGTTTGCAGAAGAATTAAGACTAAACACAATATTTGCTGTTCTACTTATAAGGACCTCTGACAAGCTGTAACAGATTCAATAATTTATCATAGATTAATAATTAAGAGACTATACTCTCTAAACAATGAGAACAGTAGCCCAGTTCTTACTTAGCTACTGTAAATGTAAACTTAGCACATTAGTATTGAGAAACACTGAAAGTATAGTTACATGTGCACATTCAAGCAACAATGAAGTGATGTAATTATCAGACCCAATGAAAAACATGTGATGATTGTAAGATAAGTCTTTGTAATTTAGCAGCCCACAATGAGTTATGTTTTGTTAATTCAAAGATGTTATCTTGTTACCCGTGACAGCATAGAAAACTATGATCATTGCACAACTTTTCTTTTCTTTCTTCTTTTATTTTAATAATTGTTATTTATTTGTTTGTTTGTGTATTTATTATATTAGACTTTCAGCAGACTAATTTTCGCAGAAAAAAAGAAATGCTTTCCTTCAATTAATCAAGTAATTGAATCAAAAGTCGCTAACAGATTGGGTGCTTCAACAATTTAAGGCGAGAAGCATACCGGGTAGCCCTCGATCTGTAAGGACACTGCCATCTACTGGCTGTCAATATAACACTTTCTTTTGTTACAATGTTTAATCATTACGTTTAAAGTTTAAAGTTCGTACTTTCTTCCTATGTCTCCGTAAAAACATAATAAAATATTATGATCAAGCAGCAAGATGGGTGCATATGAGTTTAATAAACTATGCTTATTTTGAGTTACAAAATTACAAAAGTTAAAAACTTTTTGTAGAGTTGTTTGTAATGTTGCCATTGTCGACACCTATTTAAATAAGTAAGTAACATGGGTAGCACATACATTGTGAATTATTTATTTCACCTTATGAATACATTGTTTCATCATTGCCATCTAAACCTAGATGCCAGACTTGAGGATGGAAATTCCATCCACAAGATGGCGCTTTGGTTTGGATAATGTTGCAGTGACCCTGGATAAAGTATCCAAGACGTGTCTGCTATAACATCCATAGGAAATAAAATATCTGAAATGGGGCAAACACTTTTTCACATAATAAAGAATACGTTGGAAGTTGGTATATAGGTAATTATGGAAAAAGGAAACAATTTTGCTTAATTAATAATTCGTGTATGAAATAATAGTCTGCATACATTCTTGGTCGGTTTGCGTACTGAAACATGCTTTTGGTATGCATGTTTGCCTACTTTGCATAATTTGGGCTTAGTTTAAGTTTTCACACTTTGTATTCACATTCACCTGTGATGTTTTAAACGGATCTGTAGATGATGCTTGAGCATATTGCGTGCCGTGGCGGGTCTACAGCTGCTTTACTGCCGCACTCACACTCAGCCCTCTCCGCTCTTACCAACTGACGTGTTTTGCGCATTTCCTGCAGCAGCCTTCAGACACATACAGTCGGGAGAAAAGGAGGCAGGTCTGCAGGAAACCGAGTACAGACGAAAAAAAGATCCTGGGAGAAGCAAAACAGAACCGAACACTTCAAACTACTACTCTCCTATCTGGAGTGAATCTAAGGACGCTTTGCAGGATAACTTTCCTCCCAATAGCGGAGGAGAACTGGCTGGACAGACACATCCCGTGTTCCAGCCAGAAGAGGGAAAATGAGAGAGGAGCGTGGCTCACCCCGAGGAGATCAGGCATATATTTCTGGCATATTTTGAGGTGTTGAATACTGGCTGTGTACACATTGTATCTGGCCATTTTCTATTTAACTTACACCATTCATTGCCGCCAAGGGTTTTTGAATAGCTTCAAAATCACACGTATGGGTGTTCATAGATCATAGTAATAGATTAATTTTGTTTTGGATCCTCGGATAGAAAAATACACTTTGCCTGCTCATCCAAGCGGACGAGGAAGGGCATTCATAGGATAAAACAAACCAGTGGTGGACCGTGCGATACACCAGTTGAATAATTAACCAGGAGTGGAATATTGTTAGAAAAGCTCTGGAAAGTGGCATCTCAGTGACACTGTAACGCCATGGTGGTTTTCAACGGGTTGTTGAAGATCAAGATTTGCGAGGCTCTGGACCTTAAGCCGACAGCCTGGTCTCTGAGACACGCTGTCGGCCCCAAGACGCAGACCTTTCTGCTGGACACGTACATCGCCCTTAACGTGGACGATTTTCGCGTGGGTCAGACCACGACCAAGCAGAAGACAAACAGTCCTGCCTGGCAAGATGAGTTTATGACGGAGGTGCACGATGGCCGGAAGATCGAGCTGTCAGTGTTTCATGACGCGCCGATCGGCTACGATGACTTTGTGGCCAACTGCACCATTCAGTTCGAGGAATTGCTGCAAAACGGCTGCAAACACTTCGAGGACTGGGTAATGTAGCTATTTAAAAACTTGATCTTTTATTTAATGTTTAAAATACAAATCTACGCATAAATCACTAATACCATCTACCAAAAAGCGTAAAACGTATCTTCCCTTGAATGTTCTTGACATCACTCGGGTCTCGCGCAAGCAGCAGGTGTGCGCATTGCCATCCTTGTTCTCTAAGGCCACCTTATGCATCATTTCTGTAGGGATGGCTTCAGATGAATGCTCAGGTAAGCCCGGTTGTATAGAGACAGTGAAAGAGATTTACAGCTTGTCATAAATATTTCTGCGGCTGAGACGCAGCTCCGGCTCTGAGACGTAAGGTGGGCCAAGGGATATTACAGGGCTGGGCCAGAGGGGGTGGGGGGGCGTATGCAATAGTCGTCTCATAGGATAGGAGAAAGTAACAACAATTGTAACAAAATATTAAAATAATACACATACAATTTTAAGAATGTTTACACCCTTCATTGCACTTTACATTCCAACAATGATTTATGTTAAACCTTTAAAGAACAAATCTCACTTGTCCAATGATAGAGCTAGTTTTAACAATATGAATTTATGCACATATTTTGTTGTAGTTTATTGCGTTTTTAAAATGTAAGTGTTCATTTTTAATATTATTATTTAATAGAACTGGCCCTACCGGTTTTGTCTACCGGAGTCAACCCCTCAAGTTTTGGTTCCTCGACATTATCAAAAAATATTTTGTGATATTATAGAAACTAGATTTATTGCTAATAGATAATACCTTACAAAAGGCAAACTGACAAAGCCATGTCAAATTTAAAAAAAATTTTTTAGAACTCAACTCAAAATTCTTATAATCTACACAAATGAAAAAAGAGAACTGAATTATTTTAGTGGTCTTTTAAACATTAGTAGATGAAGACATGTCATTGCTTCTCCTAGTAACATGGTTGTTCAGACTGGTAATAAACTGTATGCAGAAAGTGAGCAATTAAAGTTCCTCATCACTGAAACAGTCAATGACTTTTGCAGTCTCACATAAACTCCCATTATGAGGCTGACTACACTGCACTGATAATTATGATGACAGCATATGATGACAATTGAACCAATGACAGGCTGTCTGTTGATCGTGTGAATGCAACAATCTCATCACTGCCACACAATTTCTCTCACTGATTGTCTCACATGACTTATTTTTCACAAATGCTTTCACCACAACTAACAAAGAAAACACAACATAAGGTAAGAGCAAACACAGTAAGGGATTTACTGTGGGCTGCAAAAGCATCACTGATAATAACAGGGGTTTTGATAAGTGTTCAGAGAAACTGGCCTGCTTAATTGACAGCTTCAGTGATTGTAAAGTGGGTGTTCATTGATTGCTTTTTAATTTATTTGTGAATTTGTAATTTATACATTATATTTGTAATTTTTGTAATTTATAAGTGAAATCATTGATCAAGCATTAGATTGAACACTGTTACATATATGATGATGGATCCATATTATAAACAAATAATGCTCTGCTAAGACATTGAAACAGTTGAACAAAATAGTTTCTTTCCTTTCGTGTACTTCTATGATGATGTAAGAGAAGGTGTTGATCTTCCTCTGTAGGTGATCTTTTGCATTACTATGATGTCATAGTCACAGACTTTTCAGCTTGACTCTTTTTTTTACATTTACATTTAGGCATTTTCTCACTTCTTTTTATTAAAAAATTATTTCTTAATATTTATATAAGGATATTTTAAATGGATATTATAATGACCACTTAACTGTCAAAAGAGAAGTTAAAAACTTTGAATTCGAATTCTTTGTTCATGGCCCCTTTAAGGAGTCAGTGGGTGAACTGCATTATATCCCATTATATCCTTATATACCCATTATATTAGCACCACTGAACAACTATGTGTATTTGTCAGATGTTTTATAACATGTACATTGTGTACATCATCATAATTATTATTATTAATAAAATAATTGTCTGCTGAACATCAGTAGATGTACAGCATCAGTATGAGTCTCTGTAAGGCTGCAGGTGTGCAGTACAGTATATCACATGGTTTGGCTGCAGACGCAGTATGTCTGCAGAAGCTGCTTTGCTCTTTGTAGTCAGAGACAGATGGAGATCTGAATTGGTGATGTATTATCATCAGTTTCGCTGTAGTGTTCAGCAGTACTGTGTCATTACAGTTGTCTGCTTTTATGTTGCCATCTCAGATTGGACTGGTACATGATTTCTTATTATTCAAGACAGAGAGCCTTATAAGTCAATCTGTGTGGAGATCCAGTGTGTCCTGATCTGACCTATTTATTCAACACGTGGATTTACATATACAGCATACAGGGAGGTTGCCTGAAGGACATGGGTTTATTATTTGAAATAGAACATGAACACAAATTATATAAAGAAATATTTGTGTGGGTATTAACAGGGTAGATTATGATATAGGTAGATTAAAATCTTTACATTTATCTTTAAAATCTTTACATGTTCCGTTTTACAAAATCACCTCTTTTCTGTGATTGGCACAGTGCATTATGGGATTGCATTTTTTTAGAGCATACACCTGATGCTGCCATAGACTTTGTCTAAAAGCATGATTTAGCTGCTTAATTTTTGGAACAGACTTTGTGACTATACATTTGAGACCTGTCTTGGTAGGCAGTTTGCTAGGTTTTGAAGCAGACCCTTTTGTCTCTCCCTCTCTCTCTGTTCTTCACACAGAGTGAATTGGTTTATTGATTCAATAAGCAGTCTTCATTTTTTTACACAGAAGTAGGTCTGAGTGTTCTAGTATGTTTTATGTACAATAAATAACATATATGATCAATAGCATATTTAAATATGTGTATAATAAATACTCAGAAATAAATTTAACATAAATGAAGGGCAATAAATTAATGCTAAACAAACTGTAAAAATTATTTATTTTATTTATAGAAACTATTCATAATATTTATTTATATAATATTTATTGTTACAGTTTAAATTGCAATTATAGATACCTATATATGTATAAATAATTGCAGGGTGTCACATGAAACATGAACTCATTAATATTACATTCAATACAATTACAATAATAGCATTCATCCATCAAGTCTTGATTCCTGGCAGGAATCTTGATTCACATATATGTGTGTCTGTCAAAACAGGCAACTATATGATAGCAAGAGAAAAACAGCATCTGTCTGTTGGACAGATGTGGACAGGCAGAGCTTGCGTAAGTTGGAAGTGATAGGTGTGAACATGTGAGTAGGTTGTAGAGGTTTGGTTATGACCGTGAGGATCACACATTTTCCCACGAGCCCCACACACACACAAACACACACACACACACACACACACACACACACACACACACACAGACAAACCCTCCTTGGTCATGCCTGCACTTGCATGCTGTAAGCTTATTTTGCTCTAAAGGACAAGGCAGTGTTATGTTGTTCATCCCAGGCAGCTCTTCACAGGAGCTTTTCATCTCGTTTGCTTTGACAAGAGCTTCGTGATGGGGCCAGTTGGAGGTGTGAGAGCTGAGGGCTGCCGGCTGTGTAAACTTTACAACCCCCACCATGTTTTTTTTCTGATATTCAGCTGGGTTAATGGTTTTTGACCATCTGTTATCTTGTGCTGATGTGGACAGATCACTTCAATATTCTGACTTTGTTTCCTGCACCAGTTTCATCACTATAAATCAACAGCGCTTCAGTGAAACTAATAACGCTAAATTAATCTATATTAAGCTTAAATGTGAGGTTGAAGATTTTTTCAAGTTTCATAGAATAGTACAAGGGTGATATATATTCAACATGTCTTTAAGCCATGCTTTTTCCTTTGGATCTGTCCAAATATTCACTCACCTGGACTGGTTCAAGCATATTTACTACAGAATTTGTTGAAGCATGAATTTCTATCCAGAAGTGTCAAGTTTCACAAAGCAACATGATTAAACTGGCAATGCAAGTGGTGTATATCACACACGCCCTTATCTTTCCTTTTATAATAGCACAAATACAGAGTACAGTACACAAATAAGTACACACATAAGAGTACAGTATAGAATGAGTCAAGATTAAGTATGTGATGAGTCAACATTTTGCTGGGCTAGGGTGAAAGGATGATTCTAATGATTCTGGGGGCCCAAGGGTTTCGTGGGAGCTGTGAGATTTCTAGCAAACTGACTAACAAAAGATGCAGGATTATTTATGTATTTTACAATAAAAAAGTTACAAAGTACAACGTTTTTCCACATTTCATATCAATCAATGGTTCTTTCCTCCTGCCTAAAAATATAGTCTTATCCTTTGTTCCTCAACACCAACAGAAGAGAAAGATTCACATGGTGAGAGACTCATGTTGACAAAAACATAATGAAACAAATATCTGAAATTTTAAAAGAAGGGACAGAAAGAAGCAGTTTTGAGGGTGCAGAAATGTTTTATAAAAGAGGTGGGTGTATTAAGTCATATTAGCAGCAACACACAAAGTTATAGTACTGTGCTTCACGTCAAAAATACATTTTACAAATATTAAGAGATGGAAAATGTCAGAGGAAAATAAAAAGTTTATGAGTAGACTAATATTCACTACTAGACTAATATTGTATTATTGATCATAAAATGACTCACCAAGATTCACTTTCCAGTCAACAGCACATAAGCGACATCCAGTAACATGTCAAAGCATGTTCACACAACTTCTGAACTTTCTGTTTCTTAACTAAAACTGCTTCAGGCCCCTAAGCAATATACAGTCAGGCCCAGAAATACTGGTTACAGTCTGACTAATAACACATAAGTAATACACATAATAATAGTAACATAAATTTTTTACAGTGCTACAAAAAATGAGATCAACGATTCACTTTAAGAGAGCAACCTCCCTTTAAACTATTAGTATGAACTAAAATCTTTACCAGACACTTTACCAGAAAAGTCACTAATGGCAGTTGTAAGCTATATCAGACTTGAAACCAGAAGGTTGATGGTTTAATTCCCAATGATGGCAAGAAACAACTGAGGGCCCCTGAGCACAACACCTTACCCACAGTTTGCAGTGGGTGTGTGTTTACAACTCACTACTCCAATGTGTGTGCACTAACTGGATCCGTTAAATGTTGAGGACAAATTCTGAGTATGGGTCACCATATCTGGCCTGCACTTCACTTGCTATTATTTTCTTTCAGAAAAAGAGAGCAGGGGTCTCCGGTCCGGCTCCTGGAAGGCCACTGTCCTGCAGAGTTTAACTACCACTCAAACCTTTCAGTTTGAGGCAGATTAAAATAGCTTTTCATCTCAGTCTTCTGCAGCTACATACTTAGGTTGCTTGTACTGATGCTTGGTCTGATTTGTTATGACACTTACCTGAGCATGTTTTACACAGATCATCTACAATTTATTCAAGTCATTACACAACATATGGCATTCAGAACCGCAGGCCTTTTGCATAAAGAATGCAGTTCTGAAAGGTGTTTGCATAAAGGAATCTCTCAAAACAGAGGAATCTCTGTTTTGTAAAATATGCAAAATTTTGGAGCAGGAATTAAGCTTCTGAAAAATAACTAATTTCTTGCAAAACACAACACAGATTATGATGCCTAGGAGTGTAGTGCTTTATATCTCATGTAAACTGGCAGCTGCATATTATCATTGTTTTTTATTACGACCATCCGTTTCTCTCATCCATCAAAGTGTTTCTGTTTTTTAACTTCCATTTCTCCTCTGTGTCCATCTACTTGCTCTCCTCATTGCTGAATCAATGCATCTGTCTGTAGAATGTTTGAAAGCTGTGTACATCTGATATTTTTATTGCTGCATGTATGCAGCCACAAAGCAATTGTTAACTTATTCATTATTAGTTTGCTGTTATTAGTTTCATTCATTCATTCATTTATTTTTTTCTCATTTGTTTACTTATGTTTTAGTTTATTTCTCCGTAAATGTAATTCTTTGTTGTGATCAGTACAGTTTACTGTAAACTATGTGCACACTTGCAACGACACAAAAATAGGTGTAGATGATATGAGCACAATCTCACTCTGCTGTGAAAAATGTATTTTCTAAAAGATTAACTGAAAAGAATGGGCTCCCTTGCTTTCAGATCCTGCTCTGTGATTGAATTTCGGCCCTGTGATATAAATAGATTGCATCACATTTTATTGAATGGTGAATGGTTTTATTGAATCATGTGCTATGAAATTGGGAATTTGTGTTGGCTTTGTCTGAAACCAGCTGGGAAACAGTATTATCTTAAGTAAAACTGTATGTCACCAAACTTACAGTTTATGTGTCCCAGATAGTTTAATATAACTGACCAAAGAACACATATGGACCATAGAAAAGAAAATCACATGACATGAGCAAACACCTCAGCAGTTTCTCATAGACTTCAGTCAAACTAAACAAAGTCTTCTTCTCAGATGTTTCTCCTGATGTTTTCCAGTAATGCATCTTCTCCAGTGGAGATTCTCAGACTCTGCTCATTGGCTGAGCAATTAGAGGTCTGCAGTGACTGTCTGTGGTGCTGAGAAGACGTTTGAGATGTTGTGGATGTTGTGTGTATAGCACCATTGGGAAACTTCTGTATACCTTTTAACTTTATGGTCATATATCGTCAAAATCATAAATCACAGTTTGTTATATAATTTTATTGCACAGTAGTCATCAAATAGTCAATACTGCACATAAATTATTTTTAAATTAAATGACTATAGGGAAATAAATATGTTATCTCATTTGATTTATTTTTATTTGGAATTTGATTGACGTAAACCAAATGATAAAATTAGTGGCATCAGTGTGTCTTATTATGTAACAAAACAAAAACAAAATACTAAAAACTGTAAAACTAAAATTAATAGACATAGTTCCAGCTTACAAAATTTCTCATCCTGACTTGTTGTAGCATCCAGCTTTGTAGTGTCATATTATCTGAGTATATTTCTTTATTGCAATTACATGTAAATCAAGGAAAACAGAAACTGTATAAACATCTGCCCAAATAACTGCATCTCTGCCAGTTGACACATTTCTACTGTGGCATGTTATATAGGTTATGATGATTTACTGATTCTGGTATAGCATAGTCATGTGTCGTATGTGCACCCTTGTTCTGTGCAGGTGTCCTGTGCCAATCGGACTGCAGTGGTCTGATATTTATATCCTTAAAATGCCAGCACACCATGGCCACAGAAAGGACCAATATAAAAGCTGTCTAGATTGACAGACCCCTTCTTAGCCTGACCTGGTTTCCCTGTGGGGCCCGACAGAGGAGTGGACAGCAGTGTCCTCCCAGTGGCCCCCAGAGGAAACAGGGGCCGGGGTACTGCCGGGCCGAAGCTAAAAATACCAGCGGTGCGTTTGAGTCACACGGTAGCCTGGGCTTCCTGTTTTTACTCTCCCAAATTTACTTCCCAGAGAGATGTTTGGGGGGTGGAGTGTGATTCATGTCTTCAGTGATATCAAGACATATTGTACGTGTTTATCAGTGTTGATTTCTGTAGAAAAAGAGTAAAGGATGGGAAACATGAGGAACATGGGTCAAATGTAATGTGGGTTTGGTTCCATGTGAATTAAATGCCTTGTCTAAGCTGCCATAAACATTGCCTTTGTTAACATTTGTTAATCATCTTTACCTCTGTATGTTGTCACTATGTAAGTGACAACATCTGCCTGATTTATACAAATCAACATTTATAATTAGAATTTTTGTGACTACAATGCATATGCACATATTGCATAATGCATATTGCACACCAAACTGACTTTTAGACTTGAAAGTTGTGTTCACTATCTCACTGAAGTTAAGCCAGTCAATAAAATAAATGTACTGTACTTAATGAAAAAAGTGCCACAAAACCTTTTTTCACTGGTTTATTATATCATAAAATAAAATAGGCCCTAAAGGACCTAAACAAAACAAACTGATTGATCACTTTAGATTCAGGCAGCTCTTCCTGTAAGTGGCCTTTTTTTAACAAAATCCTATCATAGATGTAAACAGCTGAGCTCCTGTGATTGGACTGCCAGAAATGTTTGTAAGGACCTTAGGTTTCTGGCAAAACCTTATGTCTACTTCAAAGAAATGATGTGATTTATTCAGTTCCATTATATATTTTTTACACTTACTGGTTGAAACCTGTTACTGGTTGATATGTGAATGGAGTGTCATGTATCAAGTTCTGTTATGTTGATTATTACCTGCCACGTTACACCAACCTTTGTGTTTGTTACTTAAATAAGTTTATTGTGGAGACCTGGCCATCCAGTGAAGCGATTAGAGGGAGACATGTTTTCTCAAGTTCAAATTCCTGAAATAAAATCCCATAGAAAAGTCCCTACACACTAATACTAGAATAACGAGAGTCTCTAGGAAAGCATCCATGAAGGACCTCTTTTGTAAGTGTGTTTGTGTGAGTGTGTCACTCATATCCGTAGATTTCTATGGGAGGTGTTTGACTTAAACTGAGAGATGTAGGTCTTACATAGCATGACTTGAGTTTACACTCAAGATCTCTGATCTCTTCCTCCTGAAGTAAATTGGTATTAATTACAGAATTTTGGACAAAGTTTTGTCCAAATTTCATTTTGTTTATATTATTCATATTAAAGTCTGAAACTATTCTATAATAATCTCGGCACATATTGAAAAATGCTGAAATATTCTTTAAAACTTTAGAAGAGACGTGTGAAATACTGGGGATATTTCTCAGCAGGAAAATGTTACAAGAAAGTTACAATTTGCTGTCTGTTTAATTTCATTACTCAGTTGTGGAAGAATTGGAACTTTAAACAGATGTAATTTTTGACTGGTGCTCAATCTTGAAGCAGTCTAGAGAGACAGAGACAGAATGCATGTCAGGAATGCTTTTAACTCTAAGTTTCTGGTTTGAACTACAGCTGTTGACACATTAAATAATGAAACTAATGCACATACCAAAACTTAAACATGTTAATTCATGCACAAACTGGCAAAGAACTGTTTTTATATATTTAATATTTATTTAGAGTTATATATAATCCAGGTTATGTTAACCCTAAATTAATAACAAAACAACAAAAAAGTTGTTTTATGATCACATAGTTGTTTTATGATCACATCACATATTGTGACTTAATTGTTTCTCATTGTGTTTACCTCCAAAATGTTTACCAAACATGCATTTAGACTTCTCATAATACAATAATTGCAGTAATTTTTCTTACCACTTCTTAACTATTACATTTTAACTGTGCAATAATTTTTTATTTGGGTAGTTCAACACTAAAAATCTTGTATGTTGGAGAGAAATTATTTATGTCCAGGTGTGTGTATGTGTGTTTCAGTGGGGTCTCAGTTAGCTGTACTTATCTGGTGTGTGTCAGCATTATGCAGATGGCTGCACACAGTGTCATCTGAGATACGAAACACAAGGCGTCTCTGTGTTTTGACCCAAGAGCTGGCCTCTCTCACTGGCTCTTCTCTTTTTTTATCTTATATTTGCTTGTTTTGACATTTCTCGCTTGATTTATTCACTTTGTTAGTGTTGCTTTTGGCAGCAATTATCTTATTTATTTATTTATTATCAATATATGTGCAATGTATGTGTTTGTTTATTAACTGTAATATTTGTTTTGTCATATAAAGTTGGGATGAACCATCTTAGTGCACTGAAGGCTGATGGAGGGGGACACACAGACACAAACAGTTTTACCATCTCATGCTTTGTCAGTGATGGAGGGACAAGAGACAGCACATTTAATAAAAGTATAACAGATGGACATGAATAAAGCAAAAAGTTAAGAAAGAAATTTTGTTTCATCAATTACTTGTTGGGATGTCACTCTTTGGATAAATAAAAAAAGACTACAGTTGATATACAGTGATAGTGTAGAATTAAAACATGCTATCTATATTCAATAATGAATATGGATAAGATAGCTCAGGTTATTTGGTTATGGTTTGAGAGAAATTTTATAAAAAAATTGTTGAGACATAGTTGAGATCTTGTATGAAAATCAATTCAATGCATAGTATTAACATGCTCTACTTCACATGATAAGAGAATTAATGATAGACAGCAGTTAATCTCACTGCTGTCTAGGAGAAACTATTGAGATGTCCTGGGGGTTGTTATAAATAATGACCTCATTGAAATGTCTGTGATGATGTCAGTTTTATCAAACACATGAAGCCATGAGAGAAATGGAGCTGAATGAGATGAAAGTGGCTGAATTGAATTTAGACAAGCAATTTCATTTTCTTTTGTGTGTGTGTGTTTGGCTGTGTCATTCTCACTGTCCATACTGTTTATACAACAAGGAGCATTGGAACATTATTTCCATCCTCTCCTCTGGCCCAGAGTTTAATTAAATTCATTTATTATTAGTAGTAGTATTAGTAAAAAATTAATTATTAATTCACCAGACAGCAAAACATAATTTTTCAAGGTGTTTTGAAAATTTCCACAACTATCAAACATTGACATTTTAAATCTCAGCAATTTTTTGTTGTTATTTTTGATTTAGTGGTTTAAAAAAATTACAACTTGAAGTGCTCAGTGTGAGCCAAAAGGGCAATCATTTTTGAGGCAGCACTCACAATTATTAAGTGAACCCTGCACCTGTCTGAACACGTATAGCTCTGCTGAAACTTTAAAAGTCCACTGTTGCTTCTCATTTTGCACAAGGCTACATTTCACTGACCAACAAATGTGTCATTTACTCAGCATTATGGTTCAACCTATATGCAAACATTTACTTTCACACTTTATTTTGCAAATAGACACATGCAAAAAACACGCCACTTCCCTCACATTCTTCCTGCTATGGCTAGCTGCTATATTTGGCGCGTCACAGCACCTGCGGGATGCAGAGCATTCAGAGTCCAGCGCCAGCATGACATCACAGGAAGTGGGAGGAAGGGGAAAGGTTGCAAGGTCACTCAGGATAACAAACTCTAAATGCTTGAATTCATACTGTATAATGGCTCATTACTTAAGACAAGACAGCTGGAAAACACTTCATTTGATTATTTTGGAGAGTAGAACTAAAACATCTGTTTTCACCATACTGGTATCTATTTAAAATAAAGATTAGTCAGAGCGTTCTAAACACAGATCAGTTAATGGCCTTTAAATCTGTACATAAATATTTTTGAAAGGCTTCAGTGTAGAATTGTAAGCCTGATACTGATTCATTCATTTTCCATCTTGTACAAAGTTAAACCCCACAGCAGCCCTGGGGCTTACAAAGACATATTATGTTCGGAAAAATCTAAGTTTGCTTTGAATATTCATAAATTCTGCAAGCTGCGGGTAGCTGACATAAAATACTTTGGGAAGTTGTTGGGTTCCATTTAAAACTTTTTTAAACAGATTTTTTTCTTCTGTAATTATTATACATGCAGTTTTTATGGGTGTATTCTAATTAATTTGTTAATTTATTAATAATTAATTTGTGGCAGCACAGGAATTGAAGTGAATGCAAAACATGGTTATAATGTTGTAAAATTCACATTTATAGAAATTGAACCTAAAATTTTATGTTGAATGTTCTCATGCTGCTCTCATATCAAAACTGAATAAAATATCTTGAGTATATGCATTTATTTATTTTGACAAATTTATCTAAAACAACTTACATTCAGTGCTAGGGAAAAAGAGCCTATTGCCTATAGGCAATATAAATAAAATAATAAAACATCAAGGTACTTGTTATTGTACTTGATTGTAAACATAGTCACACCTTGCGCAGTGGAATATGAAACTACCCATTTAATAATATATGCTAAATATGATAAATTGTTAGGTACTGAAAACCTAAACAAACACAAGCTTTTTTAAATAAGGAATAACAATTTTATCTATACTAAGAAAACTATTATGTCTCATTTTGTACTGAATCTGTATGTCATTTCTTGTGAATATGTAAAGAATCTCAGCAGCTTAAAGCTAGTATGTTCAGTTTGGAAGTGTGAAATTTGTGTGTAAATAAGAATGTACTTGCAAGCAATGTTTTGCACTGGTGCATCCTGTGTAAAACCTGTGTTGACTGCATTAACATGATACAGCTCGCCTCTAACTCCCACACACATCCTCACTCTCTCTCGCTCTCTCATAGCATGTACAAATCTCTCCACTCATCCTCACATCCTCCTGCCATTTCCTGTAATCTGGTTTTGATGGAGCGGTCGTTGGGCTGTCGTTAGCCACAGAGAGGAGAACTGGGTCTAATATCTGCCATTTGAGCCTCTGCACAATCCTCACAGGGCTTGTGTTTGCAACCAGAATGTGTTTCCTCTCCTGCTGCTACACACTCAGCATTTTATTTTCCTAATCATGACCATGTGTGTTTGTTTATTCAGTATTATTAATGATAAGCATTCATAGGTGGTGCGCAAACTTAATACTCTGGAAATGGCAGTCACATATTTAGTCTATCAAATCTATCAACTTGTATTTACTCACTTATGTAAGTGAGCTCAGACTGTGACTGGAACCCCCTCAAAAATTAATATATACTGTAAGTAGGTGAGATAACATTACAGAAGAAATACCCTTAATAGTATCTCACTTTAAAACATTATTTACCATTTAAACTTTAATCGTAAAACCTTACTTTTGTACTGTTTAAATTGGTCACTCACTGTGACGCATTTGTTTTGTGTTTTTCCTGTTATTTGATATGATTAGTTTAGACAAAGCGTGACCGTCCCACTGCAGGACACTGTTGTGATGTCATGTCAACTCACCACACACATCCTGACTTTAAACAGATATCACATCAATAACATTCTTTTGCTGTTCTGTGATGTTTTGCTGCTAAACCCCTCATCCTTGTTTGATTGTTCTTGCAGATAGACTTGGAGCCAGAGGGAAAGGTCTATGTTATTATTGACTTGTCTGGATCATCCAGTGAAGGTAAGGCAATCTGATGATCATCTGATGATCAAATTACACCAATTTATCTGCATAGATCATGTCCAGCAACCTTTATTCCTAATATCAGATTTCTCATAAAGACAAATTCTGTGCCATTACACAGAAGTTTTATTTTCCAGCCATCATTAATCCTGATGACAGTAACTTGGTTAACCAACATAAAAAGGAAAATTTTATCTTGATTTTAGCTAAAGAATTACATGATTTTTTTCAGGTGTTTTTCCCTATGTGATTAGCAGATATTAGTTTGTATTTACGTGCCTACAGAATGTTTAAGGGTGTTGCCAAAGTAGACTGACTTGCCTTCAGTCTTTTGCCTCTGAAGTTCTTTTGATATGAATTTATTTGTCTACATTTGCAGATGTCAAGAAAACATAAGGCTTCCCATTTGTCATATTAATATTCTAAAAGGTGGTCACTAGGTCATCTGATATGTGCCCTTTGTGTACAATCTATCTGAGCCTTTAGTGTTGTAAACATCATAGCAGACTGTTCCATAGCAGTATATTCGGCAATGTGACCTATGTCTCCTTGCAAACAGGACAGTAAATCTGAGGCTGTCATTTGAGATAGGTCCATTTAGTAGACCACATTATATATATTATGTAATACAATTAACTACCCATCAGATGTCAGGACAGGAAGTGTGGTTTGTGGTTGATATTTGAACTCTTATGACTGTTTGTTATATACAGCAGTAGATATGTTTAAAAATACATATTTAAAGAAACATCACAATAAATTGTGTTTATACATGTTTATATAATTTACCCTTTACAGTCTTTGCAGCTCTCTCTCTTTCTCTCTTTGGAAGTCATACAAAATGCTACAGCTTGATTATTGCCCCAGTGCAGCACATTATCATTAGACCCAGATCCTATGTGGCCTAATTCCTCCCAAACAACCTCACAGATGTGGCCCTTTTATGATCCCTCTCTCTACACTCCCACTCCCATCCGACTCCTGCTTTTGTCCTAGTCACACATTAGAGAGAAGTTCAGCTTCCTCATTTGGTGGTTTTTAAAAAAAGTAAGCAGAATTAGTCCTGTGAACAGGGACAAGCTACAGATTGATGCACCTGTTTAAAGGACCAGAATTATCTCAAGGCTGCTTGCTTGACTGAAGCCTGGATGCTTTTGCCTTTGCCAGATGCAAGATTTTCATCAAACTGGTTCTATTTTTTTGGTGCAGTTGAATCACTGTTAGTTGAAACTCTACACTAGCTACAGGAACAAGAGTTGGGTTCCTGTCATTCTCACTTTTCTTTGTGTCATTTTTACATTTTCTTTGCCTCTGACTGTACCCACACCCTTAAAATTCAATACACTCTCTGGGAAGCCATCTACGTGACTCATATTTCATTATTGCTTATAATCGATGTTTGCATCAGGAAGTGAATACTTAAGATTTCCTTTGCCTGAAAGTTGGATGAGTCACCAGAGATTGCCAGAGACGCAGCATTTATGAGTTTGCAAGGTTTCTGTCTTTGAGTTTCTGATAAGCAGTTGCTACATTGATTACAAACATAAAATGTTTGCATGTTTCAAATGAACATTCTGTTTGAAGGCGTCCTTGGAGTCAGATTTTGTCACTTTTTTGAAACGTTATAGGTTTGGCAGACAATGTGCAGTCTGTGGCGTTCGTTGTAGTTTGCAGGTGCAAATCTGATCCATGTATGCGTCAGCTTCATTTTGGCCTTGGTTCTTGAGGTCAGATGGATGTGCACACAAAGCAGTTTTAGCTGATTTTGGAGAGATTTTGTCCCTAATCAGTTGGTTTGTTGGAAACTGAACCCATGGCAGACATCACCCTCAGCAGAAGTGGACAAAAGGTCACACAGCTAAGGGGAGAGCAGTGCCAGGGTCATTGTAGTGCAACAGCAGCAGGGCTGGAATGCTGCACGCCAAATCACAGACTGTAGATCAGCTCACATACTTTATTAGTGGATCAGACACTGTTCACACAAGTGGTCAGGTGAGACATATAGCTGTTTACACATGACATTTACATGTCCTTGTGACCATTTTTGATGAGTGTCAGATTGTATAATGTTTTGAACATACTGTTATTTTTGGGACAATGCCATTTAGTGGTTTACCACATTATATATATAGATTTACAGTACTGTATTGTATTGCCCAGGATTACACTGTAAAAATAGTTTTTGGTTGTAGTTAGCTAAACTTAATTTACTGTGTCCAATTGATTTGTACAGTGACTGATTTGACAAAATTACAACTTTTGGGTTTAGGTAAAACTCAAATAATCTTATGCAAGAAAGAAAGTAAAATGAGTTTTATAATATATAAGAATGCTTACATATTACACCATGAATGTGATGTGTAAACCACATAACGTGACTGAACCTAAAGCCTGTTTGAATCCCTTTTCACTGTACTTTGTGTACCTGTATCTGTACTTTGTGCTGTGCTGGGGTTAAAATTATAAGTGTAACTTCTTAGTTATTTAGTTTAATTTATTATTTTTTGAGAGCTGTCATTTTTTTGGAAATGTAGTTGGGAGAGGAACCTCTATGGGTTTAATTGGAAAGCTTTTTGTGTCTGTTTGTGTCTCTAAGGGGCCTTTGTACTTCATAATAAATGATTTGATTAAGCCTTTATTAAGCCAAATCCCAACAGGAGAAGTTCTTTATTTTATTGTTCTTTATTAATCATGTTTAGAAAACTTCCAACATGGTACAAAAGAAGTGTGTTGAAAGTGTGATAGTCCACGTGGAGTGCGTGTGGGTGTATTTTGTTGTGATTATGTGTGTATTTTGTGAGGCAAGCATGGCCATGTTAAACCCCTCTCAGTGCATGTCTATTGACAATGTCTTGCCAGTGTCTGATCTTTTGACGTGTACATGTGTAAGCATGTGTTTATGGACGACTGACAGTCTTTCAGCCTCTGGCCTGCAGTCACCAGAGCATGAACACAGAGACTCGATTGTTGATAAATCAATAATGACAGCGAACAAAACCTAGTGTTCTGACTAATCCCTGTTGTTGAAGCTTTAGAGGACCACAGAGCTCTAGTTCAGTCACACACAGAGTACACATACCCTGAGTGCGGTTCTGTTTGGCCGAGTGATGCAGAAGACATAAGACTTGATGGAAAGGGTCTCACTGATGAGTCAGCAGAGAGACAGACATGCATGGAGGGGGAAAGAGACATTGTTGATACATATGGAAACATTGTCTCTGTGATTTACATTTACTTTCATTCATTTGGCAGACAAAGCAACTTACAGTGAATTCAATGTATAATTATTTTTTAATCAGTACTTATGTCGAACCCACAATCGAACCCTGGGATCGAACCCACAATCTTTGCACTGGTAACGCAATGGTCCACCAGTTGAGTTCCAAGATTTGATTAGATCCCAAAGACAGCCAGTTTAAAATCACAGATTTTAATATGAACTATTATATTTCCTGTTTTAGATTACATTATCTAAGTTGTTCTATCCACTTTCATTCTTTTTTTTCCTGCATTTTAATAGTAATCTAAAATCTGTCTATTTTAATTTCTTCAGAATTTTACAAGATAACATTGATATTTAAATTAGTCAATTTAAATAGAGACAAATACATATTGTTCCTACATTTAAGTTTATAAGTAACTATATGTTCTTGACTTATATGTAAATATTATTTATTTACTATTTATACAGTAACTTAAATAAATTTGTAATTTTTAAAAAGCAGCCAGCCCAGCATACTGTACTTTTTACTAATACTTTTCATACTTTCAGTTTCACAGTTTCATGGTTTTGATTCATGATTTTTCTACAGTGTTCAAAAACTCATAGTCAGAGCTACATCTACATTTTCTGGAGATGGAAAATGAAAGTAAAAACGAAGCAAAAAGTCATTAAATGTGAATATGAGACCATGAGAAAGCAGTTCCAGGGTTCCACAGAAGTGGCTGTATGCTGCATGTGTGTGTGTGTGTGTGTTCATAAGGCTGGCTGGCTTGCGTCAGTTCTGTTTAACATCACTGGCCCTCACACACACACACACACACACACACACACACATACAAGCACACACACACACACACACACACATACACACAATGTGTATTAAGACACCAGATACACTACAGACATGAGATCAAGCTAGTCACAGAAGAGACAGTCAACAATAGCAATT
Organism: Yasuhikotakia modesta; assembly: GCA_036877545.1. Taxonomy (NCBI): domain Eukaryota; kingdom Metazoa; phylum Chordata; class Actinopteri; order Cypriniformes; family Botiidae; genus Yasuhikotakia; species Yasuhikotakia modesta. Next base: position 50,216 of record JBAJNP010001501.1, read on the forward strand.
CAGCACCATAATGACCTTTGAATCAGGTCATTTCACAGTGAAACATAAACGTGTCACAGCTCTTTCGTTTCTCGCTGGCTGAGCTGCGTGAAACTGCAGATTAATGAATACTGCAGAGAGTCATCTGCATTCACTGCACATGTCTGCCGGTTCCACTTTGACGGCCCATTTCAATAAACGTCTGCGCCACTTTTGAAGTTTGAAGTGCTTTTATAGCAGTGGAGGAGTGTTGTGGTACAGTCGCAGTAAAGTATTCCAAAACCCAACAGTCACATCCAGTCTGCAAGATGGTGAATTGTGCTGTGCAAATTGCATGAAATGCTTTTTTTATGTGTTTGTATCTTGTTTGATTTGCATAATTCCATAGTGAACTGGGTTAGGGTTATTTGAAAAATACAGACAGCACATGTAAATAAACGATGCTATCAGTGGCTAAATTTTCTGTTTCTGTTTTGTAGGAAAAACGTTATCCTCTTTTTCCTTTAGTACAAATACTGCTGAGTCATTATGCAGTCCAGATGTAGAGTGTGTGTTTTCTAATCTTTTTTATGTAAAATCCGCTCTGCCGCCTGAACAGACAGGAAGAATTGGCATTCAATGGTCTTGATTTTAAAAGGAGTCTTTTGTACACAAAACTCAGATGTGTCGCTCCTGACAGATGCGACAAGGGGCTGGAAGTCGTTTATGACTGGAATTTAAAAATACAGAAAGAATAATAATGTTCTTAGAGAGAAAACAGTTCTTTCATTTGCAACAAATGTTTTTTGAGATTTCTGAAAAAGATCTGGGAAACAACTGTAGAATTCCACATTTCTAAATACAAATAAAATCAAATGACAAAATGGTTTCTTTCAGAAATTACTTTAATTTTACTGATCTTTCTGAGCTTAATACATTTAATAAGCTAATGCAAAGTTTTTAGTAAATGTGTAGTCAGTTCCTCTTAAGTTTATATAAATACCCTAGCAAAGAAATCACAACTAAATCACATTGTGCAAAATGGTTTGGTGTCAGTTTATCTAGGAATTAGATTAACTGTGTAACAGTAAAGTATCACTGGACATACTGTCCCTCTTAATCATGTATGGATCTGTTTGTCCTAATGTTTTCAATTCCTGTTAGTGTATTAGAAAGAGAGAATGAGAGAGGGACAGGGGAGAGGAAGAATAAAGAGAAAGTAGACTCAGTGATTGTATATATTAACTGATATGAACTGAACATACGCAGCACCTTATTTCATTGTTAACACCACACAACGCTACTGCCTGTTCTTTTTACAATACTTGTATTTTTTATGTATAATGTCAATACAGTACTTTAAACTAAAATTGAAAAACTGTAACCATGATTCATTAACATTATTTGCTGTGTTATACCCCTCAACTCTTACATTTGTGTTTGTGTTTCTTTAAAAGCCCAGGATGAGTTTGCTGAGTGTGCACACACACTCCACCTGTGTTTATCTGAAGCAGCATGTCTCTGACAGCTCCATAAAACACATGCTCAGTCACGTGCCTCCCCACTATGTGTGTTTATGTGTGTGTGTGCAGGCTGTAGGCTGCAGGCTTTGTTTTCTCTAGGTCTTATGTCACCTTTGTAGTGGCTTGATGTCTTCTTTGGTCTTTGAAGTGACTTTGAAGTGGCGCTGCAGTCCATTGATCATATACAGACCTTCTCTGTTTGTTTTTTGTTCTTTCTTTCACCCTCTCTCACAAGAGGACAGGCACTCAGAAGGTAAATAATTAAAGTGGCAGTGCACCCAAAAATCAAAAAACCCAAAAAACAAAAGTTAACATCACTTACGGTCATATTAAATAAAGCATTAAAAAAGTGGGACTTTCTATTTCTCTTTAGCTCAAGGTGAGAAGTTTTCATTATTGACACAGTTTTTTCTTCCACACATGTAATACTACCATCTGATTTTGTGTGTCACAAAGGCTAGAAAGTCCTTTGTCCATACAGGTTTAATACAACATTGGGGATCAACTGATGACAGAACAAAAAACTGTCTTTAAATTGATGGTAATGCTTGTTTTAGTTCATTACTTCCCAATACTGCAGTGCAGACTGTTATCAATTAGGGCACACCACCATAATTAGGTCTGGCCAAGGCTTTGTAGCTTCAGTTGAGTCTCATGTAGCAGGCCAAACTTTCCACAAAGCTAATATGAACTTATATGAAATAGCACATATCACATAATTCTCTTTCAGAATTATTATATAGACAACTATTATTGTCTAATATAGGGAGTTATTGGAGATACCATATAGGAAGTTATTGGAGGCTGTTGTTTTTGCTCTTTGTGTATGCCAGTCATGTAATTAAATATTGTTGGACTTAATAGATATATGCTAGAGGACTAGTTAGATAACAGTCTGTCTGCTGTTGTTTAAACTATAGTCTCTGGCTTGACATGTAATGTTTTCTAGACCTATGATATAGAAAGACTTATGATGGTCTTCTAGCTTCTCAAAACACCTAACAGTCTCTTTCCCACTGCAAGTTTAAAGACTGTTCTCTATAAAGCAACCGTATGATCGCCCTTTACAAACTACTTACTGTTCTCTTCAGAATCACACACCTACAGTAGGAAAAAACAGACACATTTATTGGCGTGTTGACTTCCCAGATGTTGCACCACGCATCAAAGCTAGAACAAATGTCCTTCCAATGAGGTTCAACAGAGGTGAAGTATTTTATTGCCAAAATGCTTAAACAGATTTCTGTAACAGCTGAATCAAGCTAGTCATTGACTAATATTTTTGCCAGACTGATTAATCTGCCAATGTTTGTCCACAATATTCGTCACCTATTTTTTTTACAATAAGTCACATAAATATATATATTAAAGCAATAATCCAAGGCAAAAAAAGGTTGCCATGACTATGATGTGTTTGTATGCACAATGAGCTGTTTAATAGTTTTTTTAAATAGTATCAAAATGTTAAAAGACATAAATGTTCATAACGCCATTGCGTCGATTGTTCTCAAAGTATTAGTGTTGTCCAACATAAACACATAGTCCAATTAATGAACCACTAAAACAAATGGTAGATCTATTGAACATTCTCAGTATGTGAAATTGTATGGTATGTCCTTTTTGTGCAAGTATAGAAACATGAGGTGTTCACCCATGCTGAGCTTTACCCTGTAGTCGTAGTCTGTGTTGCCTGATTAGCCATTATTGGTGCTTATTTTGGTTGGGGTTGGAAGTGTGTCTAAAGACATACTTTGGGTTTATGGACATCAAGAAGAAGAGTAGGGCATTAGAGAATTAATCTGAGTTTATGTGGCACCTAAGGCATGGATGATGGATGATGTAATTAGTGTCTTGTATTCTTTTGACAAGCAGAGAGCACTACACCTCAGGAGCATGGGTACCTGTTGCTAGGCAGCCATTCCTTGTTGCTAGGCAATGGTTGCTATGCAGAGTTTGGGGGTAAATGGAAGGTTATAAATTATATGTTGAAAACCTCTGTGTATATGACGTGAACATAGTCACTCAGGTTATTTAAAAACTGGCAGGTCCTTTTTCTGTTGAATAACTGCGTCTGCCTTCTATAGCATGACTGTATTCACTTGAGCTTTGAACTTCAGCTCTATCATGTCAGAGACACAAATATGTGCACCCAGATACAAATATTATGTCACAGATATCTTTAAAAAGACAAGAAACATTCACAATACATTTTAAATCCTTGTTCATGGCATCATAATGCCCATGGACAAGCGATAGCTAAAGCTACCACATTCTATGTTTACCTAGTGTTTGTTTTTGAATAAAATGCACTGATGAACCGAACACAAAATAAGATACATTGAGCTACTGAGAAATTTTGCCCTGCTGGTGTCGCAGCAGATTGCAGTTTATTAAATGTGTGTTGGGTTGTGCTCACCCTCCCTGAGTGTGTTAATGGGAGATAGCTGATAAATGATCCAGCTGAGATTCTATGTGCTACTGCATCTGCTTCATCTGCATCTGCTTCATCTCTCTCTCTCTCTCTCTCTCTCCCTCTCTCTGTGTGGAGCTGTTGAGAGGAGGATGTGGGATGAGACAGCCTCTCTTCAGTCAGCTTTGAGACTAGACAGATGCCACGGCTCTATTGTCCTTAGATGGCAATTACAACAGGACCAGCCCAGAAACTCCTACACATATATTTAATCATTATGATTTAGAATCAAGCTTATTACAGATGTTTTTAAAATAGCAATGTACATTAATAACACTTACAGGGTGCTTTAAAACGGATGTCTGTGTGTCTGTCTGTGTTTCTTGTTTGTGTGTCACTTTCTAAGTGTGAATCATTTATTCATTGCCATCCTGGTTGTGTAATGCAAGGTGTCAACAGTGCATGTCACAACTGTGCGTACATATGGAATTATATAAAGCATATCTAAAAGTATTTGAACTGTATACCGTCACGGTACATAATGTAAATTATGAGTCAGATTACCTAGCTGAGGTATACACACAATTGTGAAAGAAGATGTATGCCACATTGTGATGTCACACTATAATGTCACATTTAACCTTTTACCCTTTCCTGAAAGCCATCAGATATAGAGAGCTAACTATACAGTGGATAGAGGTAAATGAATAAATGTTTATGCCAAATGAATAAATGTAAATGTAGGTAATCTGAAACACTAATCTGATTACTTTGCTTACTCAAAGATGCATTTAATAAAGTAAATCAACCTGCTGAACTAAAGTGCTGAACTTAAATTCCTTTGTGATGTCCAAATTGGCTCTTGATCCTTTCCCAAATCCCAGGCCATATGAAACACTGCATCTTTGATGCATTAAATGAGGTGAATCAACCTACAGAACAAATGCTGTTCTTGTAGTAAAGCCCTTGTGCTATGCCACCAAGGATGGAACTGAGGATTATGGGTATTTAATTCTCAGCACATGTCAGTAGTAATTGCAGATAGTTTACTAATCAGTTGTCTTTTTCATAGCATTTGTTTGTTTAATCGGAAAGTACAACTCTCTATGACATCAGATCTTCAGGCCCACCAGCTGTCACAGCTAATGCTAGTCTGAGACATTTTTGCCATTCGGAAACTGCTGAATGACTGTTTCTTTTTGTGTTGGCAAAAAAGCAGCTTTCAAAACACATATACAGTGGCTTTATTAATAACAGGAGATGACTGTTGGCTTGCTAGTTTGGCACAACCTGCGGTGCAGTTTGATTCTCCAAGCCCTGTCTCTTTCTCTCTCAATCTCTCTCACTTTCTGTCTCTCTGTGATTTCAGCAGACGGATACATTGACATACGGGAATACTCAGAAGTGATCACAGCTCTACATTCCCCATACAGAATAAGACTGAAGGAGTGTAGCTCCTTTCATGTGGCCTTGTTTGTTGGCCTAGTGAGAGCGTCTGAATATTGTGCCTTTGTCACAGTCATTGTGCCCATGGTTCTATCGGTCGCTGTTTCGGCACAGCCTCACATGTCTCACAAACAGATAAACAAACACAGTTAAAGAGTCAGCCCCCCCCCCCTCCCCCCCAAAAAAATGTTTCAAAAAATTGTATTATTTTATCTGTTCTCTGAAACACAAAAAAGATGTGAAAGGTTTAAATGTCAGACCTGTTTTTCTTACATAAGCTTTAAAAAAAAGCAATCCATATGACTTGTGTGCTATTATTAAAGTGTTATGATGCCATTTGATGATTGTGTAAAGAACAAACGGGAACTTAAGCTCTTACTCACATCTATTGCGTTAAGATGAAGACAGTGCATTTAGACGCATTGCAGCAGGTTTAAAGCCATTCATGGCAGACGACATTGGTTATTACATTTGAGACAGAGCAAGCTTAAAAATATATGACTTCAGATAAGATTTGAGTGCTTTGGCAAGATTTATTATATACAATATAAAGTATTAATCACTGTTCAGTTTTCATTGCAAACAGCAGCTCATACTTCCACAATGCCTACCAACTCCTTTTGTGTTTCACAGAGTTAAAATAACATGAGCGTGACTAAATGATGACCAAATTATTATTTTTGGGTGAACATGTATGTTAGATGGTTGCCAATTTCCACAAATCATTGCCAGTCTTAACCACTGATTTAGACTGGCCCTCCTTTTTGTTGTTTTTACAGATTTTACTGAAGGTAGTTTTAAAACACACTTAATGTACCTTCAACTAAGTGGATGTATTTTTACATGTTGTGGAAATATTGCATTATAATGACTATAATATCAGTGTTTGCCTGTGTGTTCCGCAGCAGGTAGCTGTGAAAATGAGGAGCGTGTGTTCCGGGAGCGCATGCGTCCCAGGAAGAGACAGGGAGCTGTCCGGAGGAGGGTCCATCAAGTCAACGGACACAAGTTCATGGCAACATACCTGAGACAGCCCACCTACTGCTCACATTGCCGTGACTTCATCTGGTGGGTCCCGCCCTTGCATTGTCATGAGCAGATACTTATGGCCTTTTAGTGTGTTTTTTGTATAGCTATGTGTGTTGGTAATCTGTGCTTGAATTTTGACATAACCAATCTACTCTGTCCCTCCTCATGAGTTTATTCATGGGTAGTTTACCCTCAGTTGGCCAGGTTGCCCTGGAAACGATAGGAAAAGCCCAGAGGCTCAGAGCGACGACACTACAATAAGAGTTTATTAAGTGTGTGCAAAGCCTCCTCCACACTGTGCAAGAAAATAGTCGTGCTCAGACATGCTGTGTCCCGCCTCTCTGGGGAATATGGCTGTTATAGTGATAGAGTTAAGACCTGTTAAAGCAGAAGAGCAGTGACTATGAATACATGATTCATAAATGTCTACATAAATATAAACAAACTTATTAAACAGCACTGCTAGCCAATTGCAATAATGATAGCTAAGATCTCGATTTAACGTAGGCAAGTGATAACTTGAAAACTTAAGTGTATTATAGCATTTGTGTGTTTTCGTCACATAATAATGATGATTGATGGTGATTATCGGCTTTGGGAAGTAAATAACAGGGAGTAACTCACAGTTATACAGTAACAGTTATAACGTATATAAAGTTATAATGTTACATACATAAATACATTCCACTGTCTTGATGTTAAAGTGTATAAGGAAGTGTAACTGATCACTTGTCTCTTTACTGTAGGGGTGTGTTAGGAAAGCAGGGTTATCAATGCCAAGGTAGGTAGCCTTCATGCAATTGCATTCAAACTCTTAAGTGTTTAAGAACTATTTCTAACTAACTCACAAGCTGAAATAAGAGAAAATGCTAATGTGCATTGATTGAACCTCACAAAATATTATATAAACACTGTAGCCCAAACATTGCCTGTAAGTGCACAGTAATAGAGAGCTGATCTCATCTTGTGTTTGTGATTATTAGTTTGCACCTGTGTGGTTCATAAACGCTGCCATGAGCTGATTATCACTAAATGCGCAGGCCTGAAGAAACAAGACGACACCAAAGAGGAGGTGAGAAAAGAAACAGCACAACTGAGATTTATATATTTCAATTGTTTCTTCAGCACAGCAACAAGATCATATTGACAAGCAAATGAGCACTTTTGCTTCTCAGATTTGTCTCTGTGTACAATTTTACACAACTACTCTACTAAAACTCTTTCATAAAATAAATCAGATTTCAATCTACATCAAATTGAAAATCTCAACAAATAATAAATGTAAATGATTTTAAATAAGTATTTCATAAGAATAATTCAAACAATTAAAAACATGTTGAAGTCAATCAGTCTGAGATTTAAATTTGAATACTGGGTTGTAAGTGTTTAATACTCATAACTGTAGGACTATTATCGTAATGTATCATCTTTTAGATTTGTTTGTAAATCAAAGCAGTGAATTTTGCAACGCTTAAGCATTTTCTTAATCCTCTGTCGCCCTCTGCAGGTGGGCTCACAACGCTTTAGCGTGAACATTCCTCATAAGTTCAGTATTCACAACTACAAAGTCCTTACGTTTTGTGACCACTGCGGTTCGTTGCTGTGGGGCCTGCTGCGGCAAGGACTTCAGTGCAAAGGTATCTTAGGAGATTCACCTAGTCATACCTATGCCACTATAGAATACATCCTAACTTATGTTGCCTTCTCCCCTATCTATGTTCACAGTTTGTAAAATGAATGTACACAAACGGTGTGAAAGCAATGTAGCTCCTAACTGTGGGGTCGATGCCAGGGGCATCGCCAAGGTGTTATCTGACCTTGGAGTCACCCCAGACAAACTCTCTGGCAGTGTGCAGAGGAGAAAAAAGGTGAGTGGGTGAATCATCAGAAAGAGTTTGAGCACCATGGATGGAGCAGGAATTAGTGTCCACTCTAGAGAAAAGGGTGTGTAGAAGTTAAGGTCAAAAACCCTTTCTTCCTCTATGCAGCTGTATGCAATTGGAAAACAACTTTGATTTCTGATTACAAAATGGTCTCTTGTGGTGAGGAACAATTAGGTGTTTGATTAGACCTCAAGGAGGACATGCTTGTGAGGATGACAACCCGTTCCTGTTTTCACAGATCTCTCAGGGTCCAGATCCACACCCCTTACCCATATCCCCACAGACAGAAGATGATCGGTCCAAATCTGCACCCACCTCACCGTGTGATCAGGGTAAACACAGATATACAACCAATCAGACCACTGCAGATATTTTAATGGAATATTTAAAGTTCAATGTATTTAACAAAGTTTTCACTGCAAGTTTGGAAAAATGAACAAAAGTGGAATTGTTGAAGAATATACCCAACTACGTGACTTAGGTAGTAAGTAACTAACTTATGGAGTAAGAATGTTTTGTGTAATGTTTCAACAATAAAGTAACAATGATTTGGACTTTAGGAAAACTTTTAGAGAATATTTGCCAACGTTCTGAGAACATTCCCTGTTAGCTACTTATTTTTATATAAAATAGAAGTGAATGGGGACAGATGCATGCTGCCTGCAAGTTGTTTGTTTTTACAAAGTTAGCAATGAGGTGATTTTTTTTGTGCTTCAGACCTAAAGGATCTGGAGAACATCAGGAAGACGCTGTCATTTGACCATCGAGGTGAGGAGCTGAAGACAGATCCATGCTCCTCTCTGAATGAGGTAATGTCAGAAGACTCGGGGGAGAAGAGAGAGAATGGAGAGCTGAAGACAGCCCAGGTCAAACGAATGAGTCTGGAAGACTTCTCCTTCATCAAAGTGCTTGGAAAAGGCAGCTTCGGCAAGGTGGAACTTTCTGACATCCAGTCTTTGGTTGATACACAAATGCCAATTTTTTTCTTCAGGAAATAATTGCAGCTTCACTGCAAAGCTTATTGGAAGCTTAGTTAAATTACATATTTGCTCTCTGTTAAGCAGTAAAATATTTCTTATCAGATTCTATTTAAAATACATCATTTGGAACAACACATAAATAACACATACTTCTTTAAAAAAAGCACAATTTTATTAATGAAAATGAAGTAACTATTTGAATTCTTTCTGTCAGGAGTTTGGATATTGTTTGGATGTTAGTGTCTCAAAAGGGCCCAGCAGTCTGAATGCAGTTTACTTGTGTTTGATGTGCAGGTGATGTTGGCTGAGTTAAGAGGCACAGATGAGGTCTATGCAGTGAAAGTTTTAAAGAAAGACGTCATTCTACAGGACGATGATGTGGACTGCACCATGACAGAGAAACGTGTTCTAGCCTTGGCCAGAAAACACCCTTACCTAACTCAACTCTTCTGCTGCTTCCAGACCAAGGTAAGAACTTCAGTGTGTTAGTACACAGAGCTTTAACTCCCTCTGCTTTACAATACGATACGCCTGATCACACACAGAACAGTGAAAGTCATTCAACCTACCTAGCCTTCCTGTTAGCTCAACTGGTAGAGCATTATGTTAATACTGCAAAGGTTGTGTGTCCTGATAAAAAAAAATATGTGTATCTTGAATTCACTGTAAGTCGCTTTGAATAAAAGCGTCTGCCAAATGAATAAATGTAAATTGTCATGGAGCTCCACCAGGTGGAGCTGTAATATAATACTGTAGTATAATGTAGCGCTATGGGTTCATTGGCCTGCAGCTCTTTTTCTCATTTACCGATTCCAGCGCTGTGACAGCAGTTTAGGGAAATACCCATAAAACAGTGTCATCTCGTATCAAAAAAGCTACAATAATTGTTTCATTTTTAATAATGTTTATTACAGTGTTCTGATGTTCTGATGACTGCTCTGACCAAATATCTCAATAAAATTAATTATTAAATAAGTCAACATTGAACTGCTAAACCCATCTTCTGAAATTGCTCACCTCAACAATGACAATTACAATTAAAAACATTTATGCAGTCTTAAATAAGTACAATTCCAGTTCGTTTTCATTCAAGTGTACTTAAGTAAAGTGCAGGTATGGTTTTAATGATGCTTTATGAAGTAAGTATACTAATACCAATGAACTAGGAGGGCCGAGCTCTTTGATACGTCCCACCTCAGGTTCCTGTTCCGACGGAAAATAGGTCATCACAGGAAGGACAGCTGTGCTCATCAAGCCATTTCATGGGATCTTTAATGCATTCTTAATCCATTCCACATGGTGTTACTGGATTAACAGA
>JBAJNP010001502.1:357-60654 GCA_036877545.1 Yasuhikotakia modesta
GTTCAATTGCATGAGTGGCACTGTGGGTTTTACATATAAATAATATGCTTTATATAAATCTATATAATCATGGATTGAGGGGTTGTGGGGGGCTGCTCTGAGAAATCTATTTGTATTGCTTGCATCCGTGACTCTGAATGCCTGTGAAATCCGCTCTGGTGGGCAACTCATTTCATGTGCTCCTCGAGCCCACATCAAACATTCATTTCACCTTTTTACATTTGTGCAACTCTTTGATCTTTGTAATCCTTGTCCAGGGAAATCTGGAGAAAATTGTTTCTCGGGTCCTGTTCACAAATTAGGCAATTAAACTTCTCAAAGGTCTTCTCAACTGGTTTCTGATACAAATGCTTGAAGAGAATACAGATGTGATTGAATTTTCATATCAAATATTATCAAACAGAAACTATATTTGAATGCTTCGTTTTGTATATTTTTGAGGAGGTAAAACAGGGCTTTGTTTTAACCTGTGCAGGCCTCTGCATTCATCATCATTGTTGTCTACAGCCACCCACCCATTTCTTTATGAATGACTGTCGAAAAGGTTAATTGTTTCTTGTCTATTTGCAGCTTCAAATTGTATAAATTATTTCCAACAAAAGCTTCCATGACACAGTAATTATCAATGTGGCTGTCTTATCCTTTTCTCAGCTATTGTTTTTGTGGCTTGGCACAGTTCAATCCAGCAAATACTGTAAATATATGAGAAACTTTATAAGTTTGGAATAGTCAGTTGATATTATAATTAGTATGACAGGTTGTGGTGTTGGTGGAATAACAACTGAGGTATCTGAGGTATTCACTCAAACATTTCCAGTTCCAAACTCGGAGAGTGTTATTCATAAACTGGGATTCTAGCCCTAAGTAGCCCAGAGGGACAGTTTCTGTTTGTGAATGTACTGTGAGTTGTGTTTGGATAAGGACGTGTTTGCTGAAGGATACTCTAGTTGTTATGGCAGTAATATTTTTCTTCCTTTGGAACTGATCAAAGTCCCCCTTCAGTTTAATTATGTGATGTAACAAATTAAATAGTCAAAGTGGCCTCTGATTGGTTGCATTTTGAAATACTGCTGTTTTGCGTTCAGCAATACTTTAATTATTCACAGACTGAATAGTTTTCATCATTCACTCTTAAGGAGTGTAATGCATTCTTGATTAACCACCCCTGCCATTTATAACTTAAACCAACTATGTTCATGTCTGTCCCATATCTCTGAAAATAAAACGACACAATGAATGTTACTCACAGTGGCAACACTAGACAGTGTTCATGCCTCACAAGCCATAAGTCTCGCTTGGAACTTTAAATTATGGGCAAAATGAGCAGTAATTTAAGGCCAATGCCGGCGTCTGTTTGCCTCTTGATTTTGAAGAGCCGTTTTCTGCTTTTACAGGATCCTGATATTGCAGCACAGAAGCGCAACATTCTCTGTGATGCACCTTTTAAGCTTTGCCGCTCTTGTTGAGAGAGACAATCCTCGACTGACAGACCTTATTTACAGACCCTTTTGATCATAGGGAGTTGGTTTTGTGACAGTCATTAGTTTGTAGTGCTGACTACAGGGACCAAACCGTGTCTGCCATGTTTCTCAGCTCCTTTATCAAAGGGATTGAGTGGTCCGAGGGACTAAGGGACTCGCTTGGAAACTCCAGTCGCCCTGTGATTTGGTGAAATAATGATGCCCCCAAAGAGAGTTAGACAGGAGAGACACAACAAAGGGCAAATATGGGCTTTGATTAAAGCACTGAAACATTCAAATGTTACATAATGCGACATAAAGCAATTCACATTTCATGTTATATTGTGAATTTAGTCACTGAAGGACATTGTTCATTATTTTAAATTAGTTTTTATAGGTGAATTCATTACATGCCATCCTTGCGTTAAAGTATATAGTGCCTGGTATGTAAACAGTAATAACCATTGCTAAGCAACAAATCTAACAATTAGCTATGGGTACTGCACAGTGATGCTAATAATAGCCTGTTGAACAGGTCATGGCTGCATCCAATCAGCATCAAGGACCCGTACTACCCGGTTATAATAATACCTGATGTTACAGAATAAAACATTACAGACTCTTTAAGGTGACGCAGGGTTAAGATATTTTAATTATTCAACTAATTGAGACGACAATGACCCCTTTGTAGGTCTTTCTTTACTTTGCTTTAAAATGTTTTGAATAATGGCTCAGAATTGTATTTTGTATTTTATCCAGCGAAATTCCAAGGTTATCTCGAATTTCCCTCAGGGTTAAAATTTTCCAAATTATGATGTCAAAATAGCACTAGTTATACTCTGACATTTTTAATAAGACACAAAATCATAATTTTGAGATGATGTGTCTTCATCTTCAATTACATGAGGGCGTCGCTTGATAGCTCTCCCTTTGCCGCTTGTGAAATTGTGTTATTCTGATAATTTAATAGTTATTTTCCCATGAGGGTTTTTTGGAAGAATTATGTTGCAATGCTTGAAAATTACTTTCCCATTGATTATGTTGTTTTTCTCAAGCTTCACAAATCGTTTTGAGTAAAAAGTTTCCTGTGCTTATTGCCGGCCACAGAATTTTGTTATAAAACAACTGATAGATCTGTTTGCCTGTCTGACATTTATTTTTTTAGATCAAAATAGACTGAAGGTTATTGTGGAATGCAAATAAAAAAACAAGACATGGAATATAATCAATATAGTATCATTATTGCTTTAAAGCATTAATGAAGGCTTTTATGATGCCATTTTTTGTTGTTGTTCTTCAGAGTTTATTTTGGGGTGTGAATGAAAGATCAGAAAAATGACACAGATGGACAAAGACAAAGAATGACCCATTTTAGGTGATGAGAACATTTTACTGCAAGAAAATTTAGTGGGAAAAACATCAGTTACAGATCTTGAGTTAAAGAATGACGTTATATACTGTACTTTTCATTATTGTAGACACGCCCCTTTTTATGTAAATTAGGCGTATTAGTCACTTCACTTATAGATTGCACCAATTTAACAAAACCCAGAGCGATTTGCTAAGCACAGTGAATACTGCATGTATGAATTTAATTTCAGCTGTTTAAATTTTACTCGCATTAAATTATAATGAAATAATTCACAAGAGCTTATACACCATATATTCAGACACATTCTGTCAGTTTCAGCATTACCGTGGTGGAAGGACGTTGTGCAGTTCCGGTGACGCATGTCGGGTTCTGATAATTCTGACGTTCTCCTCAGCCCAGCATGACCTGCACGGCAGGAACCTGCTCCATGCAAATTGCGATCAGCACTAATTCTGGAGGCTCATTTGCACCGTTACCTGATTTGCATAATTCCTTTAGTGAATCGGGCGTTACGACAACACAGCCAGAGCGTGCAAATAAACAATATCAGAGGACAAAATTTATTCTCTCGATGTTGATTCACCTTGTCCAGCCAGTTTTGGAACGGTGCCTCATAAACTGTGGCTTTCGTTATGTTAAGAAAATCTCCTGTAGAATTTGAATTGTGTACCAGCAACATTTCATAAATTAGGGAGTCTAGCTCAAACCTCTAGGGTCTTGTTATGAATCTTTATTTAGAGTTCTAGCACAAATGCAGAAAATATTTGTCATGTTGCTGTCAGAAAGGTTAACCTAAACGTAATCAGTCATGAATCTGCAGGTGCATTAGTTCAGATTTGTTGTTTTCCCTTGATGTTAGTTTCATTTTGCACCCAAATCCTTGTACTTTATTTCTGGATACCTCCTAGAATCCTTTACATAAAAGTTACTCTCAGTTTAAAGGCTTTAATTATTGTGAGCAAATCCCTCTATTCCCCACAATCAAAACCAAAACACAGCACTGAACAAAAATAGCACACTAGTCAATTTTGTTATGTAGCCTATATATTTGTTTCTCACTCAAAAATAAATTGATCAATAAATCTGTGGGAAGGTGTTTTGCTAACATTAAACTTAACCTCGTCCACCTACTAGATATCAATAGCACACGTTAACTTGCTAAATGTGAAGAATTAGCTAAATGGAGGTATGGCGATCAGTTTAACCCCTCTGGCGTTCAATTTAACAGCATGCATGTTAGCAACTGAGTTTGTATTTTTAGTAAACTGTGGACAAGGGCACATGTTCTGCGCTTTTTAAGCTACTGCTTTTAATCAGCACGCTCTCTCTGAAGTGTAATGGGTTACTGAGAGACTGCAGGGCTGCTGGCGATAGCATTCATATCTGTTAATGAGCCCAGACACGTCCTCTGTTTCTGTGAGGTTCCAGCATCGCACCTCAGATCAGCTCTGAGCATCTAAATGAGAACATCACATTAGGAACTGGTGGTGAAGTTCTGTAACATTCTGTGTGGATTTGATGTAAATGTGAGTTCCTCAGGAGTCAATATGACTTCAGAATATATAAATAACCATTCTGTGTGTGTACAGAATGAAATGAAGCATTTAGAAGCGGGGTCAGAACTATTTTTAGCTGCAGTTGCATTCTATAGCTTGTATTTAAGTATGGCTTTAGAAGGAACTATTTATTGCGTGAGATTCAAAAGAAGTGTTGAATTTGTTGGATTTTATTTCCTCCATGGAAAGATAATGATTTTCCATAAATATGTCAATTATAATCGTTGCTTTTTTTATAGACTTGAGAATTTATTCATTATCTGGACTGAGACTTTTCCTTCTTTTGCACCCAATGAGCAAAACCAGCTCACATATTTCTGCTTGACTTGTTAAAATGTGCCCTTGATATTGATTTCTCGTTTTGGCTCATTATGCGCACAATTATGATTTTAAGCACAGCTAGTTTGTGCCACCCGTCTCGCCAGGGTCGGAAAATTGCTTTGTTCATCCAGCATACAAACACAGATTTGTCTTTTTTTTAGTTGCTTGAGTCTAATTGCCATGACATAATTGCAAGCACTTTAGGTCTGGCATATGCGTTTGTTAAATGTGGGGAGATGACCTTAAATTCCTCAGTGACCGAGTAAAAAACCTTGTCTGTGTGAAGGACAGAGAGGAAAGATACTGTACTATTTTTACTCCCTCCAGCCAAGACACTTTAGGAAGTTTTGAAAACTTACATTATTCAGGAATTACATCAAACATTCCTCAGTTCACGGAGACGGTAGTTTAATGACATTCAGATTTTAATGCTAGGGGACCATTTAAAGCAGTTAGGACTGGGGTCTGCTCACTGTTAGATTTGCACACAGGTGTAGCGTCTGATACCACAAAATGCAATTTCATGTTGAAACACTACGGGGGAGGGTGATGCACACGTGTGAGTGACTTACAGCAATCCAGCTGTGACATTTTACCATCAACCACCGCTTTTCTCTTTCTATTATATAGTATTATATCACAGCATACTGTAATATATAGTATTGTTTATATAATATATCTATCTATATATATATCTATATCTATATCTATATCTATATCTATATATATAGAGAGAGAGAGAGAGAGAGAGAGAGAGAGAGAGAGAGAGAGAGATATATAGAGATATATAGATATATATATGTATATTAATATATATTATTATAGTGAAATATGTGATTGTAAAAATCATATTGTACTATATACTATTTGCATTTTACAGTCTTATTTTTTATTCTTCCCTGAGCCCTCAGAAAATTCCTGTCTTTCGCAGCTTGGTTTGGTCTCTGTTGTTTCCAAAGTGTCTTTTTTTACACACACACAAACACACACTGGCTCCTCCGCAGCTGTTTTTGCATTCATTCAGTGATTTACCTTTGTTCTGAATAGAAGCTCCATTTTCTCGTGGTCTCAGCTGTGTTATCAGATGGTGCCAGACAGTCGTAAGAATTATCAATGACACCTTTAATAGTCTGATTACAGCTCACGGCAGTCATGATATCATAATATCTGTATGCAAGCGATTATGCGCTACGTTTCTATAACCGGGCCAAAAGTCACAAGACTGTTTTGTCAAAATTTCAATGTTCTTTAGAAAAGCAAATGAGAATAAAAGGCTGTTTTATGCTTGAATGGCTGGGCTAATTTCCCCGCAGACTTGAGCAGCGAGAGACCCTGAGCAACCATCTTTGAATAGTTTCTCAATAGTTTTTCAAACTCTGAAAGTTTTGTATAAAGCAACACAAAAGAAGGAGAGCAACAGAATGAGCAACCACAGGAAATAGCTGTTTAACAAAACCTATTGGCACCTTTCCTTTCAGACAACTTTTTGCTCAAGAGCCTCTTTATTGTATTCTGTTGTATTGAGGTAAACGGTGTTCTTAAACACACTTGCATTTTAAGTGGCACCCCACTATTCTATGAAGTGTTTGCCTTATGAATGTATTAAAATACATGTGTCATTAATCACTCCTTGCTGGCAGGTATATGCTGGTTAGCCACCGGGATGAATGGAAAACAATCAACACACAGCCTGGTTCTGGATCCAGCTGTAAGCCAATAGATTTTCTTCTCCAACCTGGCAACTCTAAACTGGCTTTGGACGCAGTCTGCTTGTCCCCTGGAAGCAGATATATTGTATTCCAGCCAAAAGCCCCACAGTCATTTCACTGTCACAGACGTCATGTGGGCTGTCACGAGTTCTTATGTAAGACACAATGAAGTTGATAAGACTCGTAGATAACTGAATTCTGAAGGGTTTCTGTGGATCGTTTGTATAGGATGACACATCTAGCTTTTAAAGCATTGTATTTATAACTGAAGTCTTCAATTGTTTCTCTTAGGCAGCAATGAGATTAGATGGAGAGCAAATGGAGACTTAACTGAGGAACAGCATTCTCACATGTGTTGCTTCAAGTGTTCCTGTTACAAATGACATTGTGACATAAACTGGAATGTTTCCGGACTTAATATATGGAACTATGTGTGCTTTCATAAACTAATGGAAACTTGCTATCCATAAGGATTTTATAGCTGTGGATTTTAATCTATGTAACAGATGTGTTTTTGTATTCCAAGGTTGTTTTAAAGGACAGTTGAAACTTAAATGAAACTCACTGCCATTTTAAAGCTGGGATAAGTCTTGAGGTAAATAATGTATTGGCACATTTTTATTTTTAATTGGACTTCTCTTTGAACAACAATAGCTATTTAGATGTTTATGCTCACAGCCACAAAATTACATGCATGTTTTTGGTGAAAACATACCATAAATCCTTATTCCTGTAGAATATTTTCTACAAGAAGATGTGCAATACCTGTCTCTTCTGACTTATACCAGTGTTTATACAGAATCCTTCAAGAAGTGAGGAGCATCTGTTTGTCTCAAACAATGAGGATTGATTGACAGAGAACACACACAGCTGTTCTTCTGGCAGAACTCCACCTTGAAGAATGTTGATAGACCTTCCATGGATTGATTGATTGATTGATTGATTGATTGATTGATTGAAGAAGAAGCAGATGAGGAGACAGAGGGGGGGGTTAGGTGGAGAAAGTTATCTCGCTTCATTTTCTGACAGCGTCAAACGCAGAGGGTGGTTCTGTGGAAACGCACCGGTTTAAAGCTTAACGTCATCAGTCTCTCCTCACTTTAAATGATGAGGGACGACAGGTGCTTCTCTTGCGTAGCTTCCATCCTCAAGCTGGATGCACAACAGAAAGTTGTTAGTTAACAGTTGTTTGTAATGCGTAGACGGTGGGAAATTTTCCCTTTTTATCTCAGATCAGCGTGGAGCGACGGATATGTGTGTTTTGCTCGTTATGGTTTTGTTTTTATGAGGTGTTTAATCTTTTAAGTGTTTTTATAGGGTGTGCAATCCGTTGCGTCAAGACGTCTGGAATCACACATGTTCTCCGGTTTTCATTGTTACACTCTATCTGTCTGCAGTGCTCTGCCAAGAAAATGGCAGAACTGCAGCATTAGCGTTGCTTTTGAACGGCTGCTGTGACCTATAAAGATTTCAGATGTTGAATCGGATACTGCATGGCTGTGGTTTCTCTCCTTGGCATTGACTTTAACGTCCTTGCCGTACCAAACCAGGGCAAAAATGATGTGAAATGGCTCCTAAATATGTTTTTAAATGGAAATAATCAGCAATTAGTCACACCCTGTCTGTCATATTTTGGCCTCAGTGCACCGCTATTGGAATTTACCCAGTGTCTGTTCAATGATCTAAGCAGAGCTCAGCTGGGCCGACGAGATGTTTTTATGAATGCGACGTTTCCAGACAGTAAAAGTCAACAGTTCAGTGTTTAATGGAAGGAACCGTTAGGGCACAGACAGTCAGCATTTCCCCTCTCCCTGTGATTTATGAGCAAAGGAGGGACCCACAGCTTCTCCTAAGAACACACAGGGGTGCTGAGAGACAACTAGAAGGGCTGGCCCTCACTCAACCTGCTCCAGTGCGGCAGAATGTGGGGGCCGTGAAGGGCAGGCTGCCCGGCGTCTGAGTTTGTTCAGCGTCTTTCTTCTCCAGCGCATGTCTGTGACAGATTTGTGCATCTTACTAAAGCCATTTATCTGAGTTGTTCCCCAGAGGAGTAGTGAAGGAGAAATAATGCTAAAGTAGACGAGTTACAAAACTGCTAAGTGTTTTAAAAGTGGACCAGTTTTTAACAGACTGAACTTGAGCCCATCATTGACTTAACTGGGCTGTCAATAGCTATTTTTGATTTAATTTATTGTTTAAATACAAAATGCTTAAATAGCATTTGTTTTCAAAGTTCTTGTTAGAAAATAAGCAATGATAGCCGTTTAAGAATCCCACCAGTCTTAGCCGCTGTAGCCACGCCCCCTCAAAACTCCGCCTTCATGTAGACCTCATATAGACATTTGACGCAGTAGCATGTCATGTCAAAGTCACGCTTAAGAGATAATAAATGAACCCAAACAGTGAACTTGGCTTTACGCTCAACCTGTTTAGGTAGTTGAGGTTAGATGCCAAAAACGATGGTTGAAAATTATAGCATTCTTCACACAACTTCCTGTTTACCATATATGGAGTACACAGTAACACACAGAATGATTGACAGGAACAATGAATCTGTATGTGGTTTGCAAAGTCGTGGGCTGCTACAGAGATTTCATGTGACCTATTTTAATGATGACTGAAATTGTATTTCAGCCCAATTTCTGTGGGCTGTTCCATTAAAAGTGCAGCACTTCTAATAACAGAATAAACAATTGTGTATATATAAAAATATTAAAAGGACAACATATTTCAAACACATTTGAATTAGTGATAACCCACAGTATGTTATCGCTGCTGTATGATGCTCTGAGCAAAAACACCTTTCTGTGTTTTTCTGCCTCATGTTGCTTATTTATTTAATAATGTGTGGCCCTTAGTTTAGGCGTGTTTGCTCAGTACCTGGTGTTCTGCCATTGTGTTCTATCATATTAATGGTGCCATGTGTCCTCTGAGAGTATATGGTCACTGAGTGTTCCCTTCCTGAATCTGAATTAATGTTGTAAAGATTTAATTAAAGGCTGTTTTTTTATTGTTTTGGATACAAATGACGGAAATGGCATTGGTTTGTAAAGAACATTTGTCCTGTCTTCCCTTGACGTGAAGGACACGAGATCACAGTGAGGCAGGTGCAGCCGTTGGTCTGGCCACACATCGATCACCGAAGGCGAGAGGTTGAAGGTCATTGGACGGTACCAGATCTGTTTCACAGAAAAGCTATTTCACACTTCAACTGACAAACATCTTGCAGGACTTTGTAGAACATGGGTGAAGGAAATATATGAGGAAACATGGAATGCATCTTTAAAATAATTTTATAAAAATAATGTGGTGCAGTGAACACATACAATTAACAAAATTTCAATCATAATATTGTAAGTTGGAACACAATGGCCAGAATTGTCCATTTGCATGTGTAGAAAAAAATAAAAAATAAAAAGGCTTTTATAAAATAAAAGCCTTTAGCTTTTAGTTACAACAGACTTGCTGTAGACTGTGGCCTAGTAAAAAACTTATGAGCAAATATATGGCTATAAAACAAACAATATAGTGACTTATAAGGGTGTTAATGTCTATTGAAACATATTGTATCTGCTGTCTATTTGAACTGTGTTCATTTTACTTGATCCATTGCAATTTATTTATCAGGATATTGTGTCTTCATTTTAGGAACTTTTTTTATCGGTTAACAGAATTTTTTCTGTGTGGTATAACCATTATGGATAAGAAAATGTGTGTTTAGGATCAAGTTGCACAAAAAGTCTGGCTAGCTCTAGATAACGGCTTTCTTCAGGAAATTTTGAAGCTGTCACAATATTCTGTCCATTTATATGCTCGTGTTGACTTAAAATGTTCAGTTTATGTCTAATCCTATGAATTTTTAATGCATGTGGGTTTTGTAGCCTTTGGCGATGATCCATCCAATAATTGATAAAGAAAATACTGTTAAGAATTCAACGGTAATATTGGTTGTGCCAAAGCATCAGCTAGCTATCGGTTAGACTGCAAATAGGCTCCTGTGTTTGGAGTGAAAAAACATGGTGCTAGCAACATCAAGAGTATGGGTTCGAATTTCAATGAACACTGCCAAGACTCTAATGATGCTAAATACACTTTAAACGCACATGCTTTTAAAAAAGTACAAAGTGTATAAGTAATAAAAATAATTATTTCTTTGAGCTCATAGAAGGCATTACATATTTTTAACCCGCAACCAACAGGTGATGAATCACTGTTCATTGTTAGCGCCCAATCACTTCTTTTACTCCAGTGGTCTTTTGTCATAGTGAGTCATTTGTGATGACTGGCACCCTCATGGGGACTGCAGCCTCCAATTTAGGGCTGTCTGGACAGCTTTTGCGAAGTTGTTCTCCACACCTCTGTGCTATACTTATGTTATATTGACTGCTTTTTTTTTAATTGTGAGACCACATAAATCTTTAAAAGCTTCAGAAAGGCAGGTCTGATTGATCACTGCAGCATGTTTTCTTACCTAGAATGTGTGGAAGAACATGTATAAGGACTACATACACTCTGACACATGGAACATCAAACAGTTTGTTTTGTGATGGGCTGATAAGGGAATGCCTCACTCAGCATTATAGATGAGAGGCAAGAAAGCCTCTCCATGGGCAACGATGGAAAAGCAGATTTTGGATCCTGCCAGTGTTTTTAAATGGCAGGACTGAGAGAAAACACAGAGGTGTCTATGATGACCTTTATGAATTCAGAACCAGATCTATGGAGGAAGGGCCTTTCCAACATCAAAGAAGTCCCAGGGTGCCAACTACAAGAAGACCCTCAGGACATTAGATGCAGGCAACAGCACAAAAATCTCTAAGTATGCGTATACAAACATCCTTGTTGAATCTGGGCAAGAAAGAGCCTTTTAAAGCAATGGCCATTTTGGTAAAACCCCTAGGCAGCTTTTTCTAGTGATAAACTACAGCTGAAATCGCATAAAAATATGACGAAATGATGTCATAAAACTGTCAGGAGGACACGACCCTCCATAAACTCTTCTTCAGACAAGACACGCTTGATTCCCTCTAAATTACTAAAGGGTGGCAATTTGCTTTAGAAACATTTCTTGTTATGCTGGTCTAAAATCTCTTAAAACCCTGATAACAATCGCTAAGTGGTCTTAAACATTTTATATCAATATACAGTATATATTCAGTGGAAGGTACATGATCATAAATTGTTGTTGACCGGACCTTTGTGTTTGTTAATGGATGTGTTTGTCTGTTGTAGGAGACATGGCTTTGAAGAGCTCTCTAAGGGGAGAGTGAGATCTCACGTTTTCAATGCTAGCTTGCTATAGCTAGCTATGGCTCCAAAATCTTCTAGCTTTCTTTAATAACCGTACCACCAAGCATCATTTTAAATCCTGTCCCAATAGCGATTTTGTAATACAATTTCTAATCTGACTTATGTACCCTGTAGATCATTTTCTTTGTTGGAGAGCGCAACACGGATGTCATAGGTCACACACTTTCTCATTTCTCATCTTTTATGAGGGTACATTCCTATTGTGGTCACAGCCTCTGAACTCCATACGAGGGTAACCAGGTCATCGGAAAGTGATTTTTTTTATGCTTCCAAGACACGTTTAAGCTGATCGTTAAATTCTTTCAATTTGGCATGCCAAGTTTTAAACCAGCGTCGGAATGACGAATCCCAGGTGCTTTTTATGACTCCGCAATTTCGTTTACATAATATTTATATTTATAGGAAATGTGAAGCAGGCACAGCACTTAGATCATAACATATAATTTTGCATTCATTAAACAATTTTTTGCAATTACGAAAGAGCTCTGGCATAATCATGTCAATAGAATATTGCTGTACAAATATTATGTATAGTCAAAACTGAGTTTCTCAGGCAATTATGAATTATCACTTACTTTGGAATCCAACATCAATAATGTTTTATGCTTTGCTTTATGGTACACAAAGAAAAGTTGATTTTTATGCATTACGCCTTCCAGTATGTGAATACTTTGTTTATTTCTATGTTTTGTTTGATTTTATACACCACGTATTGCTGTAGAGACATGGTGTTTGTTTATAAATGTTGCCATTGTCTTCCTCTATTGTTTTGTTTTTTCATGCTACACACTGTGTGGATGGCAGCTTGTTACAGAATCAGTACAGTAAACATTTTTAAATGCCAGTAATTACAAACATTAGCTGCTGGCGTCATCACAAGTGCCGACCAGTTCATAAAATTGCTGTAAGCTGCTGTCATATTTTTTTTAAAAATGAGTAAGCCATCTTTAGTTCAACTGCCAATGCACATGTCCACCAGCGTTCAGTGAAATAGGACACAGTTCCTTTTGGAACAGTTCCTTAAAGGGACACCATCTATTCCATCATACCACAAATGCTATTTGAGATATTAGCTTCCAGCTAGGCAGTGATAACACCAGAGAATTTCAAGTGTACCTAAATATTTCAAGGTGAACAGTAAAACTGAAATGATTTGTGTTGGTTTAATCAACAGTTAGTGGGGCAGGGACGCAGAAAGTTCTGGAAAAAGCGAGAGAAAAAGTAAGAAGTGAGTGAGACAAAACGGAAAAACAAACACCTGAGTGTCTTAGTGAATCTTTTCCCTCAATGGAAATGACTCACCATCTGCGAATAAACACTTCTTCAGATTTTCTTCAGAGTGCTCTTCATTAGCCAGAAATTAGACTGAATTAATTGAGATACATTTCCCTTCCGGCTCCCCAGAGTCTGTCGCTCGCCAGGCCTTCCATTCTGTTTGACGCGCTGATGAATGGTGCTGGATATTGAAATGTTGTGACAGTGTTTCAGAATGTGTCTAATAATTGCTCATTTCATACTGGTGGCTGGTGGCACTGATGTGTGATGTCTATATTTAGTTTGGCTGAATGGAAAGGGATGAGAAATCTGGTTTGCTCTCATCTCTGAGCAGATCTGTTGGAAGTGACTTGTGTCTGTTTCAGTCAGAGTTTGCTTTCATCTGACATGGTTGATAGATTTAGTTTTTATTGTAATCTGAAAACCTGCCACAGATTGGAGGCTGAATCGAGGCAAAAATGGAGAGCTAATAAATGGGTTTTACCCATTTACAGACTGATAGATGTGTAGACTTGGGTAACCAGTGAGTGATAAAACCAGTGAGTTTTTCCTCCTTTTTGGGTCTGTGTTTATTTGACACCTTGAGGAATTTATTTTTTTGCAATTGCAGCATTTTAGATGTGCATTTTAAATGTAGTTTAACAAATGATGCTTCTTTAGATGAGACCAAAAATAATCTTAATTTATATGAAAACCGGAGTTGTGTCTTTATCCACTGTTTCCATATTTAGAGATAATCCATATGATTATGTAATGGAACTAAAATATGCTCTGTCCTAAATATGCTGAACTTACAGAATATTAATTTTCTGCACTTACATCACACTCTGCGAGGGAAAGACGGAGCGGGAAAAGAGAAAAACTATCCATTCTTAAAAACCACATCCATGCATATTCATGTACTTCAGAGACTGTGAATAAACAGATGGATTGGTGCAAGTGTTTTATCTTAACGGCCATCTAAAGAGGAATCTGTTTGAATCTGACATCATCGCTCATCAAAATCTTTCCAGACGTAGTCAATATACACCTCCATCTGCTAGCCAGAGAATTGCCTCTCTTGAATTTTTAAAGCTCTTTCCTTTAGTCAATAAAATGTTTTAGTGCTTATCCAAAATAAACTGCTTTTGTACAAGACTTCAGCCCCCTGTATAGATTTTTGTAGTAATCCAGCAGGTGTATAGATAGGCCGCAGTTATCAGCTCACTGGCTAAATCCCACGTGTCAACCACTGACACGCAGGAAATGGCTGATAGATCGCGACAAAAATCTGATACAATTTTTACCAGAACAGCAATGATACGTGTGCTGCCATTTTACAACACGGACAAATTGTTGTAGCTCTTTTGTCAACAGCATTGCCATGAGCAATAACTAACTGAATTGCCAAAGGCAATAACTAGCATTCTTTAATCTAAAATTCTTTAGTCTAAAATGAAACAAGCATAGAATTCATGCATGAATGTAACGGGGCATGAACAGTTGAGTTAAACACTACCAGTAAGTTGTTTGTCACTTTATTTGTAATTCTAGATTGATTGATTGGTCAATGTCTCCAGGGTTTAAAATTTTAAATGCTCTCAATTTTTCAACCACCTTGGGAAGACATTTTCAGATCACTGTCTTTCCCAGGAACGCTTTTCTAATTACAATTTATTACAAAAAATCCCAAGATGTTGTTTTTCTTGTTCTGTGCTACATTTTTATCTGCACAAATTAATATTTTCATAAATCACAGAGCTTACAGTGGAGGAGTCATTCTGAAGACTGATTGGCCAAAAACAGCACAAGAGGAAAAACTTTCTTGCAAACAAACACTGGATGAAATATCAAAGACGGTTTTTGTTGCCTTTGACTTATTGCCCATAACAAATAACTCAGATATGTTTTCCTTCTGTGAACAATTCAAGAGTCATTATTCGTTACGGTTTAGACACAGCGGTCAATAACTTAATAAAACATCTTATGTACCAGTTCTTACACTAGAAACTGTTACAAATAAGATTGACTGAATGGAAATCTTTGTGCCCTTGAACGGCACAAATGCTCAGTACTTTGACTTGAGAAACAAGGTATGAGAAACTGATTAATGGATGTTATTTTAATATTTGTTAGATTTATTAAATTCACCTCTAGATTAAAATCATTTGTCCAAGCAGCGATTTGACAGATGGCTGTTGGCATTTTATCCTCCCATTCAACTTCTCCAATATGAAGCGTGTCATTTCCAGGCACGATTGCTCTCTTGTGCACAGAGAGAACGAGTGACAGGACAGCACAGCTTGATGTTAAAGCTCATCAGCTATGTGCTGACTTGCAACAGCATGCAACATTAAACCCATTCAATGAGTGTGTGGACTTCAAATCTATTACCCAAGCAATTTAGAACAGGAGTGTATGTGTGTGTGTGTGTGTGTGTGTCTCTCTCTCTCTCTCTCTCGCTCTCTCTCTCTCTATATATATATATGTATGTTTAGTATATATATACTTACAAAGAGATACATTTATTTAAGCTAACCAAATGAGGCTAATGTACACACTGATTTGTGTGCGGTTTTAACAATCAATTCAGCTAATTTGGCAGCAGTAATAAGGATCACTGCATTACTAAAATGTTCTCTTAAGACACCACAGGGCACCTTTAAATGTCTTTGCTTGTATTTCTATAAAGAAGATTGAAAGATCATCTGAAGAACGCATTAGTAGAGTAACCTTAGACTGATCTATTGTTTGTAGCACCCAATACTGTACATTTTATAATGTGATTTCAGAAGCTAGAGGACAAATCTGTTGATCTTGTACATAGAATGTTCCGGATTCTCCAGGAATGTCATTTATTGTGGCACACAATAAATCAATACCCATGTTCTTCAGGTTATATAATGACAAGGAAACATTGAACTTTATTCCAGTAGACACGTAGAACATGGATTAACTGCTGACACTTTTAAAAACTTTTTAATAAAAACCCTTTCAAGCATTCTGTGTAAAATCAATGATTCTGTATGTTTTATGAAATGGATGCATAAACTATGAGGTAAACCCCATACGAAAGGAAAATCACAGATGATATCTCTTTAATATCTCACTTATTTCTCTTACAGAGCATGATATTAAATAGGGTCTCATTATTGATGAGAAATCTCACAATGTCTCCATAAGAGTTTTAAAGGAGATATCAAAGATTTTAATGGCTTTTTAATGTTTTTACTGCATTCATCATTCACATTTATGGCATAGTTTTAACAGTAAAGTGAATGGTGACTGGAGCTGTTAGTCCTCTAACATTTCTTTTGTGTTCACAGAAACAAAATTCAGGTTTAGAACAACACAAAAATATAACAGCAGATACATTATGCAGTGAGCTGTGCCTTTAATACCAAACAGCCACATTTTTCTGTCGTTTTGCAGCCTACATGCTTCTTTAAATCCATAAACATTTTTATTACTTTATTTATTTGCTTTGAAGTGAATTTGTAAGTGTTTTTGTAAGTAGTTGATCCATTTTCCTTCCTTTTTCATCCCTGCTGTTTGTCTGACCTCAAATTCAAGGGCTCAAATGCTCCAAGGTTTTATAGAGAAATGACCGACCCTTTCATGCTTTGATAACAGGGCGGATTACTGCTGAACACTTTTCCTGGACTTTCTCGAATCTTTCGGAAATTAATCGAATTCTGGCACTTTCCAAAATCCCTATGCAGTGAGTCAGGGGGACGGTGTTTCTTAAACAACAGACAGCATTCCACACGTAACCCCGTGAAACAAAATCATTTAGGAATTTTATTAGTGTGAAGTCAGGGTCTGTTTTCAATAAGAGGAAAGGATCGATGCTACTCAAGATTATGTGAATTAGCCCAGAGACAAAGTTAGAAGAGATATAGTGCCTGAAAGCTGGAGAGATAGAGAGAGATTGGGTTTGTGGGAAGGTGAGATAGAAGGAAAGACAATGTGTGCTAGTTTCTCCAAATTCCAAGATGAAAGGTCACACTTCCAAAACATCGGATCAAATCCAAAGAACCTGTGTAAAAAAATAGAGGATACACATCCAATTTTATACCCCAAATATTTTAAATTTGTTTTGTGTCGCTTCAGCAGAGAGAAATCTCTTGGTTGTCCTTATGTAATTCTTACTGTATATGAACTATACATTAAAACTGCTTAACATCTTATACATTTAATTTCCTGAACCGGTTTTCTCGTTCTTAGCAGATAATTTCTACAATCTTTATGAATTAGTTATGAAAGTCTCTACCTGTCAAGTAAGCCAAGGAAAAAATGATTTCATAGTACCTCATTGTAACAAAAATGAACTTGAAGGGATATGACTTTATTCTTATGCTAAAATGGTTTTATTATATTGTCAGTGACAGCTTTTCATGTATCTGGAAATATGAAGTGTCAGTTATCTTACGCTGCTCAAGGACGTTTCAAGAACACAGATATGCCATTGAAATCCTATATAATGAAAGTAACGTGTTAATTCAATCTCAGTAAATTAAATTCCAACATCAATGCAAATCAATAACCTAATTCAGTTTAAAACGACACAACGACCAGAAATAAGTTTCATGGCTACTGTATGAATTGAATTTCAATCTGACCGCTGTACAGAAAGACGCTGTTGAACCGTTACATTAAATATCTTTTGCTGCATGTGAGTCCACACATTATTTCATCATTGCAACGGATCATTTTGAAATATGATTTTGAGTTTGAAACTTTTGGAAAAATGTATTTTGCATGTCTTTGGTTCTTTGAAAAGACCCTGATTTAATATTTAATATTCTCTGCCTGGGCAGAGACGTGGCTTTGTAGTTTAGGCAGGGATTTTAATGGGGTCAGCTCAGCGCTTGTCCCCCCATGTGATGGACAGACAAGAACTGACATGTTTCTGGTGTTTGTGATAGCAATGCTCTGTAATGATGACATCATATGAAGCTTCATTGCTCCTCTGTTCCATATCTTGTATTGTTTGCAGCCTACAGTTTTGTAAATGAGAATATAACCTTTCTTGTGTTTTTGAAGTGTTTCTGTAGCTCAGCAATTTTGTGGGTTTGATTCACAGGAAACACAAATACATATAGCTTGAATACCCTGTAAAATCTCTTCAATAAAGTCTCTTTAAATTAATGCATAAATGTAGATGTCTTAGCCGTGATATAAATGTGTTTCTCATTGGTCTGTAAATGATTCCATGAAAGAGTATTTCCCAAACTTGGCAGTTTAGGTATTTACAGTTCAAAGAACACTTTTCATCGTATTTTTGCAAGTAAATACCATTACTCACTTTGTGCGGCTACAAACAACTTATACAATAATCAGTGTTGACGTCTAAAAGAATTAAACTGGCTGTTTCCCAGAATGCAATTAAAGTATGTGTCTCGTATCTGTCCTCCAACACTGGAATAGTGTGTATGTGTGTTTTCAACTTCAGCAGTAGTAATTCCAGCAGTGTTAATTTCTCATTATTGTTAATTAGATTAATCAGAAGTGTATTTTTCTGGTGGTGGATATTTTAAGCTGCTTCTTTGTCAAGTGGAACAAAAGTGTCTTTGTAATGTTAAATAAATGGTTTAAACCATGTTAATTCAGCTGATATAATCAAGTTAAGAGACGTCAAATTGATTTGAATTATGCTTTCATTGTTCTCTTTTTATGCCTACATGATAGTCATTCTGATTTCCAGGGTTTATTAGCTGGAGTTGTATAACGCATTTGGACACTGCCTGTCATTGGACAGTTTGCATTGCACATGTTAACTGATGTCAGGTGAGGATAATAGGTTACCTTAGCAATGTGAGCGTTATCATTTCTGCTAATTAGCATTCTGGTGAATCGATCTGTTTTGTTGCTTCACAAAAGTTTCTGTTGCTAATGTTGGGATAAAAAAAACATTTAGAAGACGAAGCTTCTGAAATTGTTTTTGAGTTTTATCTTCAACAGGAATAATTACAAAGAGCAAAACACATTAATATTGGAGAGTATGATGATCTGCCTCTCGGGTTTGAACTAATGCAGTCAAGTATGTTGTTAAATGTTGCACTCCAGTGCAAAAAATTACCTTTCAAAATAAAAAATAGGCTTCTAAGTTTAAATCCTACCTTGGCACTCAATCAAACCATCAGATTTGTCTCAGAGGTGATGGGATGAACTGAACAAAAGATTCATGTTTTGACTCAAAAAGCAGATGTTTTGTGAGAACTATAAGCCCCAGTATCCGTGTGCCAGTAAAGATGAGATGTTTCTCCTGGTTTGACTCAGCCAACCACAGATCTTCTCATTTAAATAACAACAGAGATGTTTAAAAATGCTTTTTTGGAACGTTTTGGTCACCCCAGCTTTATTTGTCTTTTTCCTGAAGATTGAAAACGGCAAACAATGACAGCATTTCTTCCAAATGATCTTCGTATTGCCAATGGCTCTCGGTCTGCGTTGTATTTCCTTAAAGGGCAGGCTTGTGCAAACGTGATGACTGCTACCAGAAAAGGTACATTTTGGGCTCATTGGTTGTTATGACAACCAAAGCAACCTTTGTCCAGCAAACGAAATCATCTCAATCTATAAGGTCTTGTATAGCTACTATTATTATTATGTATTGTTTTATTATATTTTCTTTCTTTTCTTAGAATGAAAATATAATCAATTCTGTTCTTTTTACAGAATGAGTTTGCATTTTTGTATAGTTATACTGTGGTAACCGCAAAATAACCATGTTTTACCACAGTGTTTAGAACACAGAAGTAAAACCATAGTTATTTCTGACAATGCAAATAGTTCATGATTTCTGCTAAAGGTTATTTGTGCTTCTTAAAACATCACATCCATTGAAATTAATTAATTTGATTAACTCCCCACTAAAGATTTGCTTTGATTGGAGCAAGTCATTTCCACTCATTGTAGGTTTTCTGCCCCAAGTGTTTTAAAATGAAACAGAATTAAACTTTAGGCACCTACAATAGCAGCTGGTGGTTAATTGAGTTTGGTTGAAGCTGAAGGAAAGACTTAAGGGGGCCTGTGGGCAACTTTTGTCATTTGCTTTTATTGACAACAGGGTTGTTATGAAGCAGAGGACAGTTCAGAAATCGGTGTAACATGCACATGTTGTACCACAGCTCCTCTGAAACGCTGCGTTTTGCAGAAGAGTACAACACATTATGCTTTACAGATAACAGCCATCAAAGAGCGCTTATCACGTCTTAGTCATGCTCAGCAACCTATGGTTGCATAATCCATAATCCATCACAGTGTTTCTTGTGTCTTTTGGAAGCATTGTGTTTACAATGACTAATAACTGAAAGTGTGGTCATTTTAAAGAAACGCATAAATACACAAATACAAGTTTAGTGGACTGATGATGCACTATAAGGGAAGGCACTGAATGATGCACTATTATAAAGGCACTGAAAAAATTTTTTTACATGCATTCGGTTTGTTTCCATAGGGAGGAATAAAGATGTAGAAATGAAAGGGAGGCATCTAAAGTCACAGAAACTGATTAAAACAGTGGCTGTCGAATCCCAAAGCAATTTCACTGCAAAGCTGTATGGAAACTTTGACTCTAACACAATTTTTCTCGCAGGATATCGCGGGACACAAACACAAGCCGCTACTCATTACAGGACTTTAAAAACATGGTCATTTTTTCCACACTGGTATATTAACCTGAGGGTTTAGTTGAAAAGTGAAATTTAATTTGTTTTCTCTGTGACAGAAAGACATCTGGAGAACTGAAGATTTGGACGGTATTTATGTACAATAATATTCATCACCTGATGCTCTGAGGTTCTAGAATTCTAGAACTTTACAGAACCCTGCTGTGACCAACAGAGCCGAGAAACACCTTATACAGATTCAGGCTTCAAGCGACAGACTGTATATATGTGATATGAATTTATGTGATATGAATGAACAAGTTCAGAGTTGTCTAATATATGTATACCCAGCTAACAATTTTGAACTTTGTTTCTAGGAACATTCCAAGCAGACTTTTTTAGACATTGTATTAATCTTATTTCTTTTTATATATATATAAACGTAAAGCAGTTTAAAATTCTGTTAAGCTTTTAAAACACTCTACTGACTTCTCAAGAAAACATTGTTTATATGCTATTTAATGTTAAAAAAAAATCTACTATGGTACTGCAAGAACCTTCTGGATTATTTTGAGAAAAAGTTTAGAGAACATTAGCCAACGTTCTGAGGACGTTTTCCTGTTAGCTGGATATTACACTAACTATGCACATTGCCCATCAAAGTCTTCATTATGCAACAAAGATCTTATTGATGTGACACTATTGCTTTTCAGTGGGATTAGGAAAGCAGTCCGAAATGTTGAGCTCAGCTTTATTTCAAAGTGGTTGTCATGGAATTCTTCTCACAGATGTTTTCCACCAGTGTCTTGGAATATGACATGATTCCTGCTTAAAAGGTGTATTAAGGTAATGTATGAGAGACCAAACGGTTGGTTCTAATAACATAAGCTGTTGAGATTTATGTATGTGGCTGGTTCAACAGTGCACTTGTTGTGTGCATTGTATTAGTAGTAGAATTAATGTGTAAATGTGTTCTCTGGAAATCACAGCCATGACTTTGCATGGTGGTGTTGTTATGAATTATAGTTACACTCATACAGTAATATTACATACAAACATTGTGTTCTATAATAAAAATAGGTGTATGCTTTTTAAACTATATACAGTTGAATATACACACGTTATTTTCTATTTGGAAAACGCAATTCTTTCAACCGTTGTCGAAAATCTTTCTAGCCTATTACCCTCTTCAGGATTGAACTCTGGTCTTTGGGTTGCTGCCAGTCTCAACCTTAAATTACAAAGCTGCAAACGTGCTCAACACGTGTGAGAAAAGCCTGTTTCTGATGGAAGTGGGAAAGACGGCGAATCTAAAGTATTAATGGAAAATCTTGGGTTTGCGAGATTACTATTAGTGTGTCCTCCATAGAAATGAGCATTTCTCCACCTGCTGTCTTCTGAAGCATAACAACCTTTGGCAGAGGCTGTGGAGGAACATGAACTTTATCATAAATAAATGAAAGTGGTTCAATTTGAAAAAACGATGCCGTATAAAAAGTGAAAAGGAGAGCTTGGGTCAAAATCAAAGAACTAAAATATATTACAGCCCAGAAATGGCACCCAAAGTGCAAAGAAAAAAGAGAGACATTTTTACACAAGGAGTGCAACCAGAGTTTGCTGCTGATAACTGATGTAGGACTTTTCACACAAGAATAAGAAAATGACAGCAAACTTTGTTGACAAAAATCACGGCTGGTATTTACCTTCAATTTAAAGGCACTTAGTTGACAAGTAGCAACAAAAACACATTCCAAGAGACATATTTTTCCAAGAGACATATTTACATTGCTATTAAACTCCAAATATGATAGTTCAAATACATCCTCTAGTGTGTGTGTGTGTGTGTGTGTGTGTAGATAGACAGATAGATCACTTGAAAAAAATATAACCTTCAGTCTTATTTACCACAGGTATGAATAAATTGTGGTATATATGTTTGACATATAGACGTTTTTCCTATTGTATTAGTCAGCCTGTAGTTGTTCTTTAGTGAATAAATGAACATCTATTGTAATTCATGTCCCTCTGTTGCATCATGTTTTTATATTGCAAGCCATTTTCACATTATCTTGTTAAATACAGTTACATTTACGTCCCTGTTAAAGCAATTATAATTGAATTCCCGGGATGTCACCAAACCGGTTTAACTGTGGCTTTAAATGGTTATTGTAAATGGCAATAAATCAGCGGCGCTTCTAAGAGATGATAATTGCTAATGTGCTTTCTGAGTGATCACAGAAGATGGAAAGGTCACTGAATCGGCACAGACATTCGCTGCCAGGAACCTGCAATTATTTGCTTTATTTATTCATTTATTTGTTTGTGTTATAGTATCAATCGTATACATTTCTTCTTTTTAACCAGTAATTGCTGTTCTTCTTTTTAAATGAAACGCAAACCCGGTTGTTATCGATGATTAAATGATGGAATATTATTTTACATCTAATTGAAAAACAATCAGTTGTTTTGCTGATTCAGCTAATGGCTTGTTGTATTTGTTGCATGCTGTTGTTGTCACCTATAGTCCCACACACAAGGTTAATCAATAGCTGTAATTTTTAATTAGTTGGTATGAATCCAGGCTATTGACAGGACCGTCCAGGCCCAAAGCCTGATTAATGATCCAATAAACCTGACAGGTAAAGGCTAGTTAGCAGAGAAAGGCTATGATAATCCTGACAGACTCTATCTGAGAGGGCTGGTGTTATCGTCACATCTACAGTTATTGTCCCTCGAGTTGTTTAGATACTTCTTGTTGATCTTCATGGTTTTAACACCATTAAGCAGAGTTTGCACATGAGGTCGTACTGTTCCCATGGAAACTGCAATAACATGTTTCCATGGTGTTTTACATTTGACTTTACTCAAGACTTAAATCATGTATATAACCGTCTTATTGGTTAAGGGTAACCGAGAGCATGTCTTGCTTATTTAACATTTGTGGTTTGTTGTGATCAGTGCTTGGAGGTCCCTCATCGCATCAGTCTGTTCCTGCTTGACCTAATGTACCGTTAAGGCCTAAATTAACCAGTGGTATGCGTGACACAGAATTTAGTAACAGTTACATTGTGGAGGGAGAGTATTGGCCCAGTTCTGTGTAGATTGTATGTGTGCACTTGGTCCTCAGAGGCTCTCATATTGGAGTTTTTATTTTTAGATGCTAGGACGTGGCCCAAAAGTCAAAGGTCTGGTTCAGGCCTCTGGGGATCACAGTATGGGCATAGCTTTAAACGTTCAGAGTCTCTCACATACTACAAAAAAAAAAAAAAAAAACAGGAAGCCACACACAGTCTGTTCTGGGTATTCTTAGATGTGCAGGATCAGATGGAGGCTGTCAAATTTAGAACAGTGTATAATATTGTTGGAATGCAAACATATTTTCTCATATTCCATAGAAGGTCTGCAAATCATCCCTTTGTAGTTTAATTTCCTGCAAAGTATAAACATCATGGCTCTGTGGTGTTTCTCTTTCATAACTGCTCTGTTTGTTTGTCCAATGTGCCACACATTGGCTGAACCAATGGCACGAGGTTGGGGCTATCAGTTTGCTGACCAATAATAGTGCTGGAAGATGTAGGGTAGTGAATTAAAACAACCGCCCAACAGCCACTAACAATTATTTTGCCAGTTCGCTGTATCTGAAAACACAGATTAATGTTTTAGCTAAGTATTATTTGATGACCACATCTTTATTAAAACGTCAAAGAAAACTTTATTTGATACCCTTGCAGCACATCCTCTCGCTCTTGTGGGGTTTTTTTACCTTGGTTTTGATTTTTATTCTGTCTCTTTTCATTTGCCCCTTTTCTTTCACCTGTCATCGTGGCTATCATTACTAGCTTATTTTTGTACAGTGCATGAACCTATGAGCTAGCCGTCCCACTGACAGCACAAAGCAACACAAAAATACCTGTCTTCCAAGATGTCAGAGCGAACACTCACAAACCTTCAATTACTGCGAGAAAATCCAACAGCTAAGTTGGATTTCAAGCTCAGCCATTTCTGTGTTTTTAGACCCTGGTTATTTCCTCTCAAGTTGTTTTGGAGTGTCCTGCCAAGTGACTGGCAGTGATCATGTATTGGTCAGTGAGCGATTGTTTGTACACACACAGTGCTCTGCTGTAGCATTTTACCAGCAGGCTGATACCAATTAAAACCTCCAAAGTGAATGTGATCTGAGGGCAAAAGTACAGGAAATTTAGAGCCATTTCCACAGCTGTGGCCATCTGAGAGACTCCCCAAGAGGCTTGTGCAGACAACTAAAAAAATGACAATTTGGTTTGTGTACCTGGTTATGTTGTCTCACGAGGACAAGCTCATTTGATGTTTATCACCTTGTGTAACCTTTAAAATGACAATTTTCTGAGCAAAGGATATTCTGAGCAATTTTCTGCCTGTGATCTCTGACAGGATATTTACAGAATGTTCTACAAAAACATTATGGCCCATATAATGAGGATCACTTGGTCCTGCAGAAAATAAAATGAGACAAAAAACACTGTTTTGAGTTATATTAGTTCATGTAAATGTATGTTTGTTCGGTAGCAACATTTGTATTTAGTATGCAGATGATGCATTTGTAGTGTCTTTTGAATTCTGTAATCATACGATTTTGTTTTGTTTTCATTTGTCATGAATATATTTAGATTTAGTTTGACTTTCACATTTATCGTGACTGTATTACTTTTTACTTTCTGCTGGGTTTAGCAAACCAATTGCTTTGTGGGCTCAGAGACCACACATCAAATCTCTCCAGCTCTTACCTTCTGTTGCCCTGGTCCATGTTAAACGTTCATACTGTCAGTCCAGGAAGTGATTTTTTCCTCTCCTGATGAATGATGGCTGTTCGTTCTGGCCTTCAGAGCTCTGTGTTACATATTGCATCAATGGACTGTGACCCGGTTGAGACCCTCTATGACTGAATTTTCAGGAACCTGTTAGCTTATTTTTAAAACCTGGTCAAAGAGCCCATTTGGTATTCCTGATTGGTCCGAACCTTTTCAGTGAGATTGTACAATTCTCCAATTCTTCTCTATATTGTGAGGTAAAAGCTCTTGTTACTGAGAACATAAACAGTTATTCTCAGTAAATTTGAGATTTCTGAGTAACGTTTTATTAGAAAGACAGAGAGAGACACAAAACTTTGTGAATTTTGTTTTATTAAACTTTAAAAGCTGCTACCAGGATTTTTTTTATTGGAAATACAGTCACATCCTTTAAAGGGGCTTCAAAAGAGAGAACAAAGCTGAAATGCATCCAGAGTGATATAAACTCCTTTTAAATATAAAGAAGGATTCACACTTTTCTCCGATTACATCACAGAAGGTGCTTCAAGTCAATGAGAATGAACTCTGCTCACTGTATGTCACACTCGCTCTCCAGGATTTGTCCCTGTGAAGATGCATAAACATACACACTGAATCCATTAGTATGTGTTAAGAGTGTGTGTGTGCTATCTCGTGCTGTCCAACTCTTATTTTAATCCTTGGCTCTAAGCAGAGGCGTAAAATCCTTCTGAATGAGACATTTTGTTTCATATTACCGATGTGCTCTGCTGCTTCTGTTATTATTTGTAATGCTATTACAACACTGTGAGCCACGTCCAAGGCGTTGACCAATCAGGTGCAGACGGAAAAAAGTCCATCCCCTGATATCCCAGATGCCACTGTCATGCATTTTAAAGAGTAAATTAGCCAAATTCCTTTTCACACTTCTCTTTCTCCTTCTCTCTCTCTCCTTTCTCTCTCTCTCTCCCCCCCCTCTCCCTCTCTCCCTCTCTCTCTCTCTCACTCTCTGGTAGATAAAGGTAGATGCACTAGGCTGGTAAACATCTAAACTCAACTGGTGAACTCAGCTAAAGGCAGCTACCTAAATAGGGAAAACTAAACAGGCAATGATTTTCTTCTCAGTATCAATTGCAGGTGTTTTCTTCGAAATGTTCCTAATTCTCTAGGAATTTTATGGTTCTTCTGCGGAGCTGATCAGACACAGATGTTCGGATCATTTGAATTTTCTTTTATACGATCCCTATCCCTCAGTATTACAGCTCTTGAGAAATATTACACCCCCCCACCAGGTCCTTATCCTCCCTTTCCATTATACATCCCTTTGGTCCCTTTTTAGGGCACAAGTGGATGAGCAATGCCTTCTTAATAGTGAATTATTCCCTGACACTCCTGGTGGGGGACGTTTTAACACGGAAACCAGCATGAACAGCTTGTGACAATATGTCTGTTCTAGCTCTCAACCCAGATGTGAGATGTAGTACTGGTGGCATTAGCAGCGTGTGACGGGTCCAGCTTTAATGAGGTACTGGACAGATCCGCTTTATTCTCCCCTGGATTTTTTGGTTATTTTTCTATGGATTTAAAAATCCCCCTAATGCATTTCTCTTGAATTTTGGGAAAGCAATTTTTCCAGAAACATTATTTGTTATTGGGCACATCCTGATAGCATCACTCGGTGGTCTAAATCAATATTAACCAATATAATGGCAAATACAATGATATCATTATATATCTTCTGTAGAAGGAGCAGGATCATAAAAAGCTTGTTCTTTGCTTTGATTGTTTCTTTCCACAGAGCATTTGTTGCCGTATTACATGTTGTTTAAAAAGTATTATAAGAGGATATAAGAACAAGAGTCAGTTTTCATACAGAATTTTAACAGCTAAACTAAGCTGAGCTCTCCCAACTGTGGAGAGAAACACAATACACTGCAAAAATGCATAATGCAAATGCACATTGTTTTATTCAAGAAGTTTCTAAAGAATACATTTTAAACTGGAGTGTGAGAGTTCTTCTGAATTACTTGAATTTTTCATAGTTTTTTGCTCAGCTGCAGTTAAAGTAACCAAAGCTGTTATATGCCCCATTTGCTTCCATTTAATTGCATATAGTAAAAGTTAGCTGTGAATTTCATATTTTTGCCTTTTTGTTCGAAAACTGCAAGCATCATTTATTTATTAATGATGCTTTTAAAAGTTGTTTTAAACTCCTCTGCACTGTACGGCAGGAGTCCTGCACATTTCAGGTGAGCGTAATGATAAGCTTCTGTAAAAATCTTAGCAGACTAAAATGCCCAGCAAAGCATTTTTGAATAGGAAACTTTAAATGCGACTTCATGGTGAAATTAACATGCTCATGCAAATCTTCACATAGGACTGAGAGCTCTCCGGATTTAAGTCAAATTTTAATCAAATGGGTTTTTTTTTGCCTGCATTCAATTTTTCTATTTCCTACAGGTATCTGGTAAAAGGTCTGCTGACGTGGCGAATTAAAGTGACATTCCTCAAAATTCTGGTAAGATTTTCAGCTATTTGGTGATTTAATACATGCATTTATTCTTGTTAAAAAAAAACCTTTAAACAACTTTTTATAGCCAAGCAATAAAATCAACAACTGGATGCTTTGAATGCCCCTGGACATTTCAAAATAACAATTTTAATGTTTTTTTGTAACATTACAGAAACATGTAGAAAGCAAAACGTTCTTAAATCTAGTAAACCTGTTAACCAGGGAGTGATAAAAGACATCAGTTGAATTAGTAAGTTCACATCCAGTGTATCTATGAATTAATCGTGGTGTGTGCTGATGTTCCCCAAGTGAACCAGTGAAGAGCTCACCAGCAGGACGGCTTTAAAAGATTCAGTCTCATGCCAAAGTCACAGGAAATGTAGGGCCCTTGGGAGACTGTGGCTGCGGTTCTCAGTATTCATTAATGTGTTGAGGTCACCCGGTCACACTTCATTTCAGTGATCCTGTCTGCACACCAACACATCAATCATTTAATCAGCCTCTTACAATTTCATTATTTAGCTGTGATGGAGATCGAATCTGACGCTTGGAAATCCACCCCTGCGTACACAAACCGTCCAGTGCGCCGGCCATCAAATAATTGTGCCTGATATGACATTTGACAAAGCAAGACAGTCATTTTTAGACACGTTCTTTCCAAATTCATGTATTTATGGATGTGACGTTGCCAAATGGAAAAGCTTGTACATTTGTTCTACAGATTAAAGACTTACACGTTATATTAAAAGAACATAGGAACCTAGAATCAATGTAAGGAAAAAAGTGTTGTTGTTGGCTAACCATATATTATGGACAAATTTGTACCCAAAAGTCTGAGCAAAGTTTCTTTTGGGAATATCCTCATTTGTTAAACTGCTATAAAATGAGTTTTAAATAAAGTTTGATTAAAATTGCAGAGCGTTTTCTGTTAAGATTAGCGTGTGGGGTAGGATTAGCTTATAGTGTTTATAACTGGGTGTGCATAAAAACAGCAGAAGTTTATAGAATGTTGCTTAGAGAGATGTAGATGTATGTCTTCAATACTGACTGTCTCTGCAATTCTGTCTGAGTGGAAATGTAAATAAAAGTGTATTTGTGGAAAAGCAGCTTATTGGTAAGAGCATTTAATGTTGACATGGCAACCATAGAAGCATCATTTAAAGAATGTTTACATTACATAGAAAAATCAGTTTCGCCACACAGTTCTGTGTGTGTGTATATATATATGTATATATATACATATATAGAATGGTTTGAAAAATGGTTCATAATAAACAAACTGCTGGTCCTGGAATAATGTGTTAAGTTTTAATTTATAAAAATGTATAAATTGTTCTTCTCTTGCTGTTTTCCTAGAAGTTTTATGGAGGGCTGAAGTCAACAACCAAACTCAAACTTATGAGATAAATATTGTTGTTTGCCGCTAGTGTGAAATGGACTAAGGTAATGAAAGAGTCTCTAATTAAAGTCTGTTTCTACTGAGAATGGCTGCTTCTTGTTAGCAGAGATTAATTGAAAGGAACTACAGTAAGAGGCATAGAAAATGTAATGAAACAAGACGCATAAATTGTTCCTCACCATTAAAAATGTCGTTTATATGAGGCGGGAATAATAAATAGCAGTTAGCAAAGAAGCATAAAACAATCACACAAGTCATTAGATTTAGAAATAGATGTTAACAAATTGTAATGGTGAACAGCAGCTGTCCATTACATTAAAAACGTGAAATATCAAACCAAGAACACTTGCAAGCACAACATTTTACAAAAAAGGTTTTGGGGTTTTAAATAATATAACAAAATAATGTTCATCATCAAGACAAAAATGTATTTGGACTATTTCATTTTTAGTCATTTAATTTTTGTAAGCTAACAGTGGAGTTATAAGCACATTCTGGTGACTTGAGATCAGTTTGAAAATGGCGTGTTTGCTTGAGTAATTGATACTGAGTCAAAGTAAAATATTAGGTTGGCCATGGTGACCTACAGATAGCTCACAGCAAGGGCAGTTTTGATAAACCATGTAGGTCAAAACACAAATAATTACTTACCGTACAACCTCCCTGTTTTCTCTGTCGATGCTGTAGCCTAAACAAATATTCCTGGTTTAAAGAGATTATTTAAAGGATTTGGCATCACTGATCAGACTGCATGTTTTTTTATAATTCTGCATAAATATTTGTACTTTAACAACACAGCAGAAAAGCGGAGACTGAATACGTAAA
Organism: Yasuhikotakia modesta; assembly: GCA_036877545.1. Taxonomy (NCBI): domain Eukaryota; kingdom Metazoa; phylum Chordata; class Actinopteri; order Cypriniformes; family Botiidae; genus Yasuhikotakia; species Yasuhikotakia modesta. The sequence goes on from JBAJNP010001502.1 coordinate 30,473, forward strand.
TGTAAATATAAAAAAATGACATTATTGCTTATGAATACCCCTGTTGTTTACATTTATTCATTTGGCAGATGCTTTTATCCAAAGCGACACACAATGAATTCAAGGTACACATTTTTATCAGTACTTGTGTTCCCTGGGATCGAACCCACAACCTCAGGGTTCGCACTGCTAAGCCAATTCTTCAGCTGAGTTACAGGAACGCCGTCAGTGTTGGTTGTATAAATTAAGTACTTATAAATATATAAGGTCCCTGAAGGCCCCTACACACTGTTTCCAAGAATTACACACAATACAACATAATGGCCTCATTATTTTACTCATTGATATTCTACACGTTTAAACCATTATAAGGAGCCATTGTGATCGCATGTCATTATATAATATGGTCAAGGCATGTCGCTCAATATATTCATTCCTTATCAGAATTTACATATCTAAGCTTTTCAGCGTTTTCATGTAGCCAAATTAACTGCATATTTTATATGCAAATGTGTCCGTGATTAAAAACATATATTACCTCATATATTGTGATGTTGTTTGGTGCTTGGCATGCACTGTTTACATGAAGCCAAATGAATGAATTTAAAGAATCTGAGGACTGTAGTATAGGACTGTATAAAATTTGTTAATGCGTCACTAATTGGGTTCTTTGTTTGCAACATACAAGATTTCAATTTGAATCATCTGTGAGAATAAAGAGGTTTTGATATAAAATTGGGTGCCATGTTTTCTCAGGCTGCCACAGCAGCTAATGAGAACAAGTTAGCTTGATTGTTCATTTTACAGTAAATCAGATCAATGAGTAGAGACGGTAATATTGCTATTGTGCCGTCCATTGGCAAACATTTGAATTTAAAAACCTCTCCCGGCTTCTCATGACAGCATCTGCTGAAACATCTGGCTCATTAAGTCTCCTGTGAAGTCTGAATGTAATGGCAACATGAACATTTCCAAAACAAACACTTTTTACTCAGTTCTGCCCTTTCGAGACACGCATATTCAAGAGAACAAACCAACGACTGCTGGGACTGGATTAAATTTGTCTGCTTCCTAGATTAAACCAGCTAACAATGTTTGGTTGTGAGAATGTTCCCTAATGTTTCCATTAGGTAACACATATTTTGACTGTTCCTGGATTGTTCAAAACATCAATTTTTTAGACACTATTTTAACATTATTTCTTGGCTATAGGAGTGTTATTCAAGCATTTATGTAAATTCTGTAAACATTCCACTAACAATTTAAGAATAATGCTAATGTTTTTAGAACTATGAACAATAACACAAAACATATTGTACTAACGTTACTGTACTTTTTGATAACTTTGAGAGAACTTTAGCTGATGTTCCTTGGGAGCGTTACAATAATGTTAACCAGGAAACTGTATTTTAAATGTATTTTTGTGTTAGAAAAAGTAATACTGACCAAAATTGGTACTGGACACATTTATTAAGTGCACGTATGGAACTGTACATTGGTCGGCAAGCATCACCAGATTTTAAATAAGCTACAGTGAGAAATAATGAAATTGTACATAGACTTTAAATAGAAACCTGTACAATATCACAGAACAGAACAATAGCAAAATAAAGACAGAAAAAAATTCTTTGAAAGCATTACATCATCTGTTTGGCTTTTAACAATAAGCATGTCTTAAAAAATAACTTTTGCATTCTCTGTTGCATTTTCTCTGCCTCAGGGCTGTACATGCACTTGTTGCTTAAACGAGTTGCACGCTAAATTTTTAAAAGCATGTCCATGGGAAAGTTTTTATTAGAAATAAATTAACTTGTTTTACAGCATTAGGCATACTGTTTTAGTCATTTGGAGTCTTGATAGTTCTCCCTTGAGGTATGAAATTCAGCCTTGGAACACAAAATTCTCTTGCCTTGTGAAAAGCTTTCTCTCTCTCTCTCTCTGATTTACACCCTTATTATTTATATATATTTATATATTTCTGTGTTTAGGAAGCAAAGGTTGCAGTAGACTTTCAGACTTTTATAAATTCTTTTTATATTTAATAGAATACGCTTATATACTTCTTTGATTGCCATTAGCTTTTGTGTAAACAAACATGTAGGCAAGAATTTAAATAACATAGATACAATATTTACAAGTAAATTTGCCCATATCTTTTTTTTAAAGAAAACTCTCTTCATTAACTTCATGACACCCGACACAGACATCAAGTAAATTTAAGCTCTGTACAAAAACTAAATATTCATTCCTCTGGTTTGTATTATTCAATGTATCAGAGTTACACACAGCCTGCTAATGAGCATAGCTTTCCTGTTTATCTTTTGTGTAAAACAAATACCAACTCCAATGAGTGTCATCTTGCCATTGTGCTTTGAAGATAAATTATTTATTTTGTAGAACTCAGGAAACTGAAGTTGCCAAGTTGGACAGACTCGCTGTGAAGCCGATGTTGTGAATGCGTTGGGTATCCTGTGGGCGTCGTATGTGTACTGACCTTCTGTCTAGATGGGCACCGACTTGTCAGTGTGAAAAGTTTAAATGACCAACCTGCTATCATAACTCATTAGTAGTCAAAGCCAAGCGTCGTCTTGCATTGTAGTGTGGAGAACACAGACCTCAGGTCAGTTTAAGGTCGACATAAAGCCTTCAGTCTTGCCAACCTGAGGTTCTGCGAGTCAAGGAAACAGGATGGAGACAGAATCCTCTGTGATCAGACAGAATCCATTTGATAGCCCCAGGAAATGGAAAACAGCACTCTGAAATAAAACGTCTCTCTCTCACACTATAATAGAGGGCTTTCCATGGCTGTGTTGGTACTTAGAATCCAACCATGAAAATCATCAATTCACTTAAAAGTATTGAATAGAATTGCTTTGCTGTCAAATATAGCCCTAAAGATCAAATACAGATGGAGTCTTCATTAATACGTGAGTGAAAATGCTGCTCATCTGTCTGAGGTGGTTTCACAGGAATTCACAGGATCATGTTTGGATGGATTTTGATGGCTACTATTGCGGTTGTTGGCGGGAAAGTACTCTTACCAAGTAAGTCACCCTGGAGAATGGGGGTGGGGGTGGGTTCTGTCACTTCTGTCTAGGTTGTCAGCTTGCTTTGAAATTTGATTCTTGGTACCAAGAAATGGCATCTTGTTTTGTAATGTTCTCAGTAATGATAGCTCAGAGTTCTTAGAGAACCGATAAACCCGGAGCTGGTTTTGCCTCTTATTGTAAAAGTCATCTGTGATTGAATCTAAACAACTGGTTGTAGAACCGCCGGCCCCATATTGGTCTCCTAATGGAGACACTTGTTGTAGATAGAAGAAACTTTTCTGTAGTGACTTGCTTTTCATTCCAGTTCTGCTCCATCTTCTCCGTTCTCCCTCTTCTGTTGGGGAGAAACCAGCCGCCTCGGCCCGCATTGGTCCTGTCCTGACCCAGACAGTCATCTTGCCCTGTAACACCAGCAAAAACAACCAGTTAAACTACATGCAGTGGATTTGGCACATAGACTCTATTGGTGTATGCGTGCTAACCCAGACCGCTCACCCATATGGACACGCTTTGAACAGAAGGAGAGAGAACAGTGTGTGTCTGAGCTAAAAGAGTTTGGATCTGATTAAACTGTGTACAGTGGCCAAGTCTCTTTATCTGTTTTATCTAGCATTCATTTTCCAATATTGCCTATTACGGTAGTTCTCGATTACTAGAACGCACTGCCTACAGGGTGAGATTCAGAAAAACGTGGTTTATGATTCTGGGCTGCAGTACGATGTGTGAAGGTATCATCTGTATGGCTTTACACTTGCTTCAGAACTCACAGAATTACTTAATTATTTTTTACTTTGTGTTTTTTTTTTCATTTCATATTAAAGTTTTACTTTTTTACATTTCAAACACAGGAACATTATTCTAAAACATTTGGAAATATGAACTACATTACTCACATTTTCATTCACTACATTTTGAGACACGTTCTTTGTGAACAATTTGCAAAGTACATATTTCACCGGTTAGCAGGATGGAATTATAAAACAGGTCCTATTTTGTCTTTCTGAAGAAATCTGAATAACAAAGACCAAAATTTTTTTTTTTAATTTTTTTTTTCTTTAACGCTCTCCAGACGAATTTAAATAACATTTATAAGTATAAATAACTTCAGTGTTCAAGACAAAATACTGTCAACAAAGCACTGCAGTTCCATCTATATTGCCCTTTACATTCTACCCTATGTGGTCCAGTTCCATAGCGTGTTTCTTGCAATATAAACCTGAGAACCGTCTGGTACCAAACTCTCTGTGCGTGTCAGTGATCAGCAGGGCTTGTTCTGTTGCCCGGATGGGTGCTGACACTTACAGCAGCTGGTGTGTGCTGTGTCTTGTCATGACATGAGTTAAAATGTGCTACGGCCCCTGACACTATCTGAAGGTGAGAGTTAGGGCTGCACTTTAAATAACTCTTAAATAACAGAGCAATAATAGAATGATCTTTTCTCTCACTCCAAAGATTGTCCAACCTAGTGAACTGTGTGATATGAGGAGATTGGATATTACTGCTGTGTTTAAATATCTCTCACACAGCCACTCGACTGCATCTGGTGATAAATGCCATTTGTTGCATAATTAAACATGTATGCATTGTATTCTTGCCCCAAGAACAGGAAATTATTTACATTATTTATTACTTTAAAATTAAAAACATTAAAATTAGAACATTAATACATTAAAATTATTTGCATTATTTACAGTATGTCATAGGGAACTATTATCCCTCCCCGCACTGCAAATGTTTTATGGAAAATAATCATTACGTTTTACAAATTTCATCTGCCTTGCAAACCTCTGCCAACAAGATTTGAAATCCCCACACACACATTTAAACATTACAACACAATCAGTGCTTACAGACGCATTTATCACAACTAAGTATGAGCGCAGTAAATTCGTCTGACCTCAAGCGCAGACTGCGTGTGTGCCGGTGGATTGCAAATCAAGTTATTATTGCAGGCGGAGGTGATCATCAAACTCCGCAGCGATGGACCCATCAGAGGAATTATCACAGTGGTATTTTTGCAAGGTGACATCTGCCGGACAGAGCAGCTGCGTGCAGCCCTACCATTTGCAGATTAACAGACAGATTGTTTACACTGCAACTGATGTCCAGCTGGTTAAATTCCATTAGCTTCTCAAACCCTCTCAGGTGCTTGCAACCAAAACCACTTCACAGCCAAAGCTGTTCACAGTTTCACGAGTATGTCTGGTCAAAGGTAGCTCAATGTACATGTTCTGTTTCTCTAGGTTTTCTCAGACAGAAATGATTGTTCTCCTGAAACGGCAAGATGAGGAAAAACACGTCATTATGTGCCAGCGGTCATTACAAATAAGGCCAAAATAAACGAGGCCTGTGCTCATTATAAACAGAATGACTTTGCATCAGGGCCAGAAACGTTTGAGCAGTCAGGCAGAGCAAACCACAATCTCCTCACTGTGATTACTAGGAAATGGAGAAGAAATGTCATCACTGGGTGAAAAACAGAGGAAAAAATCCAATAAATTAGGTTTAGTCAAGCACCAAAGCCTAATCTGCCCCTAAAGCACCTACAGCTCCATCCAGGGTACTGTCCAACAGAGAACGTTCTTAGAATGTTAGCTAACATTCTCTAAACATTCTCTCAACGTTTTTTCAGTAATGTAAGTAGAATGTGCGTGTACTGCAAGATCAGGAAAAACAATCAAATAAGAAATACAAACATGTGAAAAAAAGCTTTGGACAGTCTTAATTTCCAGGGGCAGTAACACACCAATTTGCTTAGTCTGTTCTTTGCTTCTGGTTTAATGCAACAATGACTTTTTAGAAAGTGCAGCTGTAATGAACATAATAAATTGCTTGGACACGTGTAACGTTTGCTTGATTAATGTTTGCAGACATGTTTGGTACCTTAAGCACACGGACTGGGCCTGTTGGTCACAGAATTAAATGGTTCCAGAACACAAGGTAGATAAGAGATCATGGGGAAGTCATGCTCTAGTTCATAGATCACTGTTTGGGCTTTCAGTGTTCTGCCTTTGGGAGTGACTAGCCCAGATTTTTAATCACTAGCATACTTGCTAAACACAGAAACATCATTCTGCATCTTGATGTGGTATCTCTATTCAAATGACCCTGATTGTTTGCTGTTGTGTGCTGTGTCTAGTCTACTTCCTGTCTGTATAGGCCAAAAAGCATTGGCTTCAAACTATATATACTTAGCTGTCACTGTAATGTTTAATAGTGATTCAACTAAGAATTATTGCACTGGATTCCTTTAAAATATGCTAAAAAATAACTAGTTAAATAGAAATAAAATTAGTTAGAGAGAGACTCTACAGGATATTTTATTATTTGTTCCAAAAGGAGGTGTTAGTCAGCTAGTTTTGCCCTCCTTCGCCTGTAGGATAAAATGGTTTGATTTATCGATCTCATTTAGCTGTTTAGAATCAGAGGGAGTTAGAAAAGGAATCTGGGAAAAATATGGCAAAAATGTGTAAATATTTTTCACCAGCAGGTAACGTCTTTTCATTCGTTTGATGTCCTAATGCAAAGCACTAGTAAATCTGTTGTGTTGTTTTTATTAAATCAAGCTGCTGGCGTTTGGTTTACAGACGGGGGCTACAGTGAATTTTGGTGTGGTCTGTAGAAAGACCTGAACAGTTTGTAAATCAGGAATATGCTGATAGACTCAGAGCCAAAACTGAGGGTATGCGGGGCAACCAGCCAGACAGAACATTAGCCACAATCGAATGTCAACAGGTGCCATGACTTTCCCCTCTCTCTCTCCTCCCCCTCTCTCCCTCTCCATTTCTTTCTTCCCTTATCAACTACTCTCCATCTATCACGCGCCCTACATAGTAATCCTGGCCAGTACAGCCCTAAAGCCAGCCAGCTGAATAACACATTATTGCCAAGGCGTCCTCATCACGACGCTTTCATCCGCAGGTTAGCAGGGAGAAGATGTGTATTATGTGAAAGTCCATTAAACAAAGACTTCATTAAGTCTTCTGTATTTGTATAAACATTAACAGAGAGAGTTAGAAGGCTGTTTTGATAATTATGATATGAATTTTTAATGATAACTGGAACTGAACGTTCTCTCAAAGTTATCAAAAATGCAGAAATGTGTGTGTGTATATATATATATATAAGTTGTTGGTGGAACATTTTAATAACAATGCAGCATTTAAAAGTTTCACAAAAAAAAACAATCCTAGAAAAAAAATGTAAACTAATTTATTTCTTACATTTTTTTAAATGTTTTTACTTTTTTACTCAAACGTTATGGAAACGTTCACTGGGTTGTGCAGAAATGTGCTGGACTGCGCCCTCCTGAGTGAAGATGCCTCTGGGTGGCATTTGTTACTCTGGACTGTAATACCTGGTTTCTCCCACTAGCCTCATATCGTTCTCATTTCAGAATCCACATCCCAGTGGATTTTACTGCCTGTGCTTATCTGTGTGCTGCAGGACGCGTCTCCTCCCGGCCGTCTTGTGTCTTTGGGTTTCAGAACCAGACGGCATGTGTTCTTGTGTGATGCGTGTTGAGTTTTCGTGGAAGACTCTGACACCTCAGAGATTACCTCGCTTGGTAACACGAGCGTTTCGGTCACATTTTGTTTTCCAGTGTTTTGTGGTTACCACGTGAATGACATCACAAAGACAGCGCTCTCCTCCAGAACAGCGTTCCCAGCTTTTATTTAGCAAACAATAATGTGTGTGATTCAAAACTCGATCTGTCTCCACTTTGACTGGCCCTGCCCACAGACCACCCATAATTCATTCTATTATAATCTAATAGAAACTTTGTAAACATTTTCTAATAGATGCCATAAATGGACAACGGTATCCGTGTGAAGAAGGGGGACGTACTCAATAATGCGACCGTGTTCTTATTGTGTAAACAAAGCGTTCGCTGAAGTCCTGGTGCTGAGATCAGAGGAGATTTTTGCCCCATTTCCATTTCCTTGTTATGGCAGCAAAGCCCAAAAACGGCACGTCTTTGTTGTTTAAAGGGAAAAACATCATTTCATAAATCTTGAAAGGATTCTGGTGAAGAAGTGTTTTTCAAACCCTTGTGTCTTGTCTTGCAAGAATGATGCGTAAAAGGTGAAAGAAAGTTCATCTCTAGTTTTGATAGATGATCCATATGGTGCATCAAGCTTCAAACAAGTGAACCTGGGGCACTAATGTCTGATCCTTGTTCTCCTTTGTGACTCATTTGCTCAATTAGCTTCATCTGCAGAGCTGCGCGCAAACACACACACACACAAACAAATAAACACACACACACACAAACAAATAAACACACACACACACAAACAAACAAACAAACAAACACACACACACACACACACACACACAAACAAATAAACACACACACAAACAAATAAACACACACACACACACACAAACAAATAAACACACACACACACACACATGCATGCTACAAACTCGAGACACACAAACGCAGGCACACCTACAAGCATAAACACAAACACAGGATATACAAACTCCTCTGTCTGTGAAATTGGACTATGGGCTGTTGGATGGATGTTTTGCACTGAGAGCTGTAATTAAAATCCCTGGGAGATTCTGATCTTTAAACACTTATTTTAAAAATAATAAAATAAATGAAACATGCAGATTTTAAATACCAGCCCCCCCCAGTCCATTCGTTCCAGCATCTCTTTTTTTGTTTCGCCATGGTAATTAGCATTAGCGGCTGACATTTATCTTCTGTTTGTTTGCAATATGTTGGGCAAAATACTGTGTCTCAGAAAGTTTTCACAGACTTCCAAGCTACAGGAAACGTTCTTAAAATGTTGACTAACGTTTTAAAAATTCTCTCAAAATGATCAGATTGTTTTGTAATGTCATTAACCAAATATATATATAAGAAACACTAATGTTGTTAGTGAAACATTGTAAAAATGTTAGATTTAAAAAAATGTTCGATTAATGTTCTTATAATCAAGCATTAATGTTAATACGTTTAGAAAAGAAAATGTTTTAAATGTTTTAGTTACTTGATGGAAACATTAAGGAAACATTTTTACAACCTGAAATTGTTAGCAACAAAAAAAATTCCAGACCCAGTGAATCAAATTGCTTTAACTGCTCCCAGCGAATCAGAGACCAGCGCGGTTTTGTATCAGTCTGAAGTAGAGGTGACACAGGGGAGACATTGACATTTCAATACTGCTCACTCACCCCTGAGCGAGGGTCTTAACCTTAGCTTTACTCCGGGGGGCCCTTCTGGCAATTAGAGTGTGTGGGTGGACTTGGGTCAAAGGCTGCTTGCAAGTTATAGGCATATTTGTCAATGACGATTATCTTTTTGGTTTTTTTGTGTCCACTTCTGAGCAAAATGCCAGTTGATGGAACCTTTACCCTAGAGAAGTGATGAGGCCTTAATGGAGGATCGAAACTGTTTTGTTAAGCCTGAAACACATTTGCATTCTCTCTCATCCAAACATTCTGCACACATGCCAACCCAGCTAACAAGTTTAGGTTGCAAGAACGTTTTCCTAATGTTTCCATTCCAAGTAAAAAAAATAGCAACTTAAGAATATCAAGTTTGATTTATTATATATAACGTTAAAACATTCTTCTAACGTTACAGCAGGAATGTTTTATATAACGTTTGGAGAAAACTTTTAGAAAATGTTAACCAATGTTCCAAGAACATTCCTTGTTAGTGGGGCTAATTGTTAAATAACAAGGATTTCATTTTGAAAACTCTAATTTTAATCAATTAGTTGATCATAGAAAGAAAACAAACAAAATAAATAATTTACATCAAATTTCTGTTTACATTTTTTAAAATGCTTTTGCACTGTCTGTCACTGGGAATGTTTTTGATCGCCCCAATAACTGTCATAACAGCTAACTCTCCAGTCTCATTTAAACAGAACCTCAGGACAAACTATCAGAACCTCAGGACAAGTTCTCGCTGCCATTTGAGGTTTAGCTGAGCAGCGTTTGAGCAGATAAATACTTCTGGTAAATACTATTTGTGTGATCTGTGTACATTATTGTAAATTGTTTAAGAAAAAGCTCTGTATGTACACACACACACACACAGACAGACACACACACACACACACCAAGACACACACACACATATACAGTACATACAGTATTTATACAGTACAGTATTTATGGCAATCTAAGAGCTTTGCTGAACCTACAGGAAATGACGTATCAAATACAGTTCAGTTTATGGGCTGTTCCTTCTGCCTTCCTTCCTTTGTGAATTCCTGTGTTGTGAGTTCTGAATGCTTAAATTTAGAACAGAACTTTCTAAGTTTCTGCCCTCTTTAAACGCTGGATCTGCATTAATGTTCATTTCTCTACTTAACTGCCCAGCTAATGGATCTTAAATCAGTTTTATGTAAAGACTATGGATACATTATTACCCCCGCAGGAATCTTTATAGATCATACTTCACTAAAACTGTAAAATACTTTAGACTAAATTATACAGCACTTTGCATTAATAGTTACAGTATATGCACATTATACTAACAGTTTCTACTGCAGACATATGTACCTTCAGTACAGTACAGTGTTTGTTGGGGATAATCAAATTGCTCAGAGTCATAACACTGTGGTGTAAATCTTTGCCCTCAGGTAATTGCATGCGGTAGACCAGAGTCTCACATCCATATTGCCCCATATTTCTCTGTCATCTAAGGTTAAAGTACTCTTCTGCTCAGCAGCCAAATTCCATATTCGTATTTGTTCCCATTCCGAACCACAGGAGCAGTGAAATTGAAAACAATGCAGCACACTTGCATTTCTTACGTGCCGTCCTTCAATAAAAGAGTGTATTCCCACATAGAGAAGTCGGCAAAACAAAGACACCATCTACCACGAATGGAAAGTAATATTTGACTGTACTTTAAAAAACAGCTTGGAGAAATTCTTGAGGGCAGCTCTGTTAAGCTTTTATCAGGACGCATGAGGAGATTGAATGATATAATTAAATACTGTTTGTCATTTGTCCAGGATCTACGTGTGGAGTGAAACACAAGTGGAAATAATTAAGATCTCAAAGCAGCTTAACAGATGTTTTTGGAATTAATCTCAGGTTGTTTACGGCGCTTTTGCACACACGTAGTGGCAAGAAACAACATGGTTCTTTTTAAAGGGTACAATACTGTAATTCTATGGCCAGAATCTCCTGTTGAGTACTTGCTATCCTTTTAGACTAATGCTCACCAGAAATAGCCATTTCTCTGAAAACTTTGTTCCATTAGGGACTCTTCCATGGCATAATGTCTGAAGAGAACAGGGATGAAATACAAGCTAATTGGAACACGTGACCTTAAAGACCGCAGGTGATTTATTCTGATGTCAGGGCTTTTAATGCTCGGAGGAGATAAGAATTACAGGAAAACTTCTGCACCACTGACAAGCAGTTCTGCGCTTTAGTATCCCATAATGTGTGATAGGGAAGATGATATAATGATTCGTATTTCCAATGGAATTCTAATAAGCGCAGGAGATCGAAACCATCAGTGCCATTAAAATATTTCAACCTCGCGTTTGGATTCACAAACCATCACTGCAGGTGCTCCAAATAATTACCAAGGACACAGGAAATAGCTGACAGGTTCTCCACATTCACAATAGGAGAACGTCTGTGAAACGCTGTAAAAGTAGTAAATTGGGAGGGCTAATTAAAGGGCAGAGCATCCAATGACTGTTTATTAGCTACGTTTGATAAGATGAACCATGTGGGGACCATGATGGACCGGCAGTAATGCAGTAGAATGATTGGATTATGACAAAACCATGTGTGTGTGTATGTATGTGTGTGTGTGTGCGTGCATGTGTGTGTGTATAGTGTGTTGTGTTGGTCTAAAGTTGGATAATGAAGACTTTTTTGTTGTCTTCAGAGTAAATTATCCATTTGATTCACCACACATGAATGTTCCTCACAGACTTTAACTTTGAATAAACCAAACAAAACCAGACAGAAACCGGACAGAAACAGCCGCTCATTTACATGCTGTAGAACCAAACGTCTGTCTAAATGGTCTAAAAGTTCATTGTAGGTTTTCACAAAGAACACAGAAGCAAATGAGAGGCTTACATAAGTAAAAAATGAACTTTTTTTGCCCAGAAAAAGAGCCTAAAAATCTATATTGCAGAGGTTTCTCAATGGGGCCATTATATTTTTTTATAACACACCCTATCAATAATTGATTTTTTTAAAACCCTTTCACAAGAACAGATTGCTTTGCTTTGAAAAAATGTGTCTTCAGCAAACAAGATAAAAGTTCATCCAGAAAATACATTTTATACTCCATTAAGAGACTAAAACAATTGGGTGTTATTAAATGCTATTGAGTTTTGCTTTGCTCAGTGGTGGTGAGCCGTCCATCTGCTTTTAGCTGTAGGAATTCAGGCGATATTCAATTAGGTAAAATCAGGCTGAGAACTCCTGAGAACAGATTTTTAATAAGCTTTGCATCTGTCATTCACACACTGATAATTGCATAAGGTGTTTTCTCTGCCAGCAGAACATCATAGAACGCTTATGTCTGCCTTTATATTGGCATTATTCAGTTTGTCACGGTTAAATCTGGTCCTCTGTGTCTTTAGTGATTATTGTCTGTTGTAGAATCTCTGGAGAGTGGTTTGTGTAATGTACCGCACCTCATAATACACTTTCTTGGACAGTTTACTGTCTAACTATTAACTGCTGTGACTAAAGAATCAGTTTTTCAGGCGTTCATCCAAATTTTGGAAAGATACTGCTTGGCCAGGAATCATTTGTGAATGACTTTACTAATCCGGCTAAATCTAGTTGTCATGAGCTTTTACAGTAAATGATTGTTTGGTTACTAACTGGCCTCTTTGCTTAACCGCTATTATAGCTAAAGACATTCGTAATCACCATATTAATAATTATTTCTGAATGATACTTAGAAGTGAAACAAATATTCTCTGCTTGCATTTCTTAATATCTTTCCAGGCTGATTTTACACCAGGCAGTCTGAGGCTGTTATGTGGTGCGCCATTGTAACAAACCACAAGTTTTAAAACACCAAACATGTGCGACCACCCAGGAAAGACTCTAAATGATTCATAAAAAGGTAAAAGCTAATGTGCAAATTAAATTTGATGCCAAGCGAATGATTAAGCGTGTTAAATGAAGCTTGAACAAATGAGGTAACAATTCTTATAACTTATAACCAAATCCAGACACAAGACATTTTAATGATTAATTTTTGTTTTTGCATCTTCTATATATATGGAATAAACAAAGCATAATAAACAGAGCTGACTATGCAGTACTCTTACAGCCAGCACCACAAACAGATTATCGAAAAAATATTTATAAAACTAAATAAATAGGGGGCAAGAATGTGTACAGCTTTGGGAATGACCGGCATTCCAATTCAGCGGAGCGTCTCTGCGCACACAGATTCCATGAGGGTGTTATTTACAACCCGGACAACTGACATAATCCACCAATTATATCCCATCTTCGGAAAATCAAAGGCATTGAAGCAAATGTTTTGCTGATGTTCAGTGCGGTTGCGTTGCTGTGCGATGTCTTCGTGAAGGGTAAGTGATTATTAGGGCGCTTTAGCGTTTTGAAGACACAGGAGACAGTCAGATGTGAATTAGCCCTGAGCTCATGAACAGCAGCCCTCAGGGGAACATGACAAAAGGCTGCAATATGATCAGAGCCAGAGGGCAGGAGAACCTCAGTCCCTCATGAAGTTTTGTGGCACCTCTAGGTTACTCTCCCTTGCAAGGGCACACTAAAGAGAATCGGGACGTGTATTAAAAAGCTCCTGCTAAATATTTAAAACCTTATTTGCAGCATGAAAAGTCATAAATCACTGTCTGTCACATGAGCGTCTTGGGACCATATTACAAAGCCATTTGAGTGTAATGAGGGAAAACTTCTGTTATTCTACATTAAGTGTTTAAGATACGCCATCTACATAATGCAGAACAATAATGTGTCATTTGATTATCAAAGCAAGTAAAAGCAGATGTTCAGTATTTTTTAAAAAAACACAGACTGTTGACATTCTTAGCATCAAGATTTTAAGTTGAAATTCAAAAGTTTAAAGAAATAACATTTTGAATCACCTTTTTGCCTTTAAAACTGTGTTTTAAATGCTCCAGTGGAAAACAAATAAACTAAAAAAATCTAATAAATATCTCAATTAAAAAAAAAGAAAAATAACTGTTTGCATAAAAACTACAAAAGAAATGAAAAATGCTAGAAATAGATGGTGTAGCGTCAGCTTCCCAAAAGTATTTCATTTTAACGAACCTACGCATGTTTTATTAAAGCACATTTTAAGTGCAGTAACTGCATTTCATTTTTAATCATCTTCCTCCAGTTTTACTGTTTAATTAATACTCGTACTAGCAGACGTATAAATCTTTCAAACTGCTTCTCAGTTGATATAACATTGAGAGCAACTATACAAACATTACATGAATGTTTTGTACAGAAGTGTTTCACATTGTAGGACACAGCCGTCAGTGATTGACAGGTCATGTGGCTGTCCAGAATGCGTTTAAATCTGGTTTGCATGATACACATCTACTGATCCATGAAGATATCAGGAAGCATTAGAAATGTGATCGTTCTCAGCAGGCCTCATGTGTCCTGTGAGGGATCTAACAGGAAGTGAGTTACACTGAGTATTGTGTGTTCAGACTTCCCTCTTCATGATTAGCTCTTTAGATTCGTCATGCAAATCGCAACTACAGAAAACTGCAGTCCCTCTGTGCAACAAATAGTCTCTGTTGAACTGAGGTTATCAATTTAAAGGCCGTGTGAGCTAAACAGCAGACAGCAGAGGTTTTTATGTTGTTCAGAAGCAGTGTAAAAAAAAACACATTCGTTTTTCCATTTTGTTTTCAAGGCCAGTCTATAGCAATTCAGGTAGACCACCAGGTGAACACACACATACACACAGACGCACACACATGTTCCCACAAGATAATTTACCATGATATCTCCAATATCTTAAATTTGTTTTCCACATTGGGGGAGAAAAAGATGAGAAATCTTAATATAGCATACAATTAAATGAGAAAATTATCCTGCATTTGTAACTTTAATTCAGATTCATCTGAGATTGTTCCCATGTTCTACAGAAACATTTAAACCAGTGATTTGTTCTGCAACAAGAGCCATTTTACAGAGGATAATGTTTTGATAAGTGAACTATGAAAAACACAATCACAGCACATCATAATTGTGTCCGTTCAACCTCTCTTCCTTCCTTTTTTCTCCGTAGTATCTCACAGGGTTCAGAAGGCCACCACAACTTGTTATTCGTCTTTCTTGGACCATGCATCAAGACCATTTATCTTCTCTCGGTTCCTGCTGACTTAATAGCTTTAGCACCTGAGAGAATACACACTGAGGTAATGCCCTCCTTCTCCAAGTGCGTACAAAAACAAACTCGCTCAAGCAAACGGCACCTGGATCCAGGGTTGAGCTATAACTCTCTCTTGAGACGACCTGCCCCATCCTGTGTTCTCTGACCCGGGTTTGCACCGAGGCATCATCCCAGCTCACAGTTTCCACTTGTCCTGTACACTCCACAGAACTCTAATCATTGGACCACCAGGCTGATCCTCTGAGCCGAACCGCACCACCTTCAAGGACTTCCTGTACATTCTAAACAAGCTGGGGCCGCTCTGATCAGTAGGAAAAAGAAACTCACAGCATGGGCCACTGAGATAGGATTATGGTTCAATTATGAGGTGTGAGCGTGTCATTAACCGTCAGGAGAATTTTAATCTTCCAGAAAGCCCTAAGAGGTTGCCAAGTGGAAATATTTCCTCCAAAGTCCAATAAACACCAAGTTACCTCAGGGTTATTTTAAACGTGTTCATGTGTGATTCAATGTGCATTTTATTTTTTCCAGAATGCCACACATTAAATGTTCAAAAAATCACTGAAACTGTGCAGAGCAATCACACCTGTCTCTGTGCCTCAGCCTAAGGCATTATAAATGACCAAAAAATCAGAGGAAGTGGCTTGCGTTTTTAAGCCAATCAGAAACAAGCTTTGCCTGTAAATCATTTTGTATGTCTGGGTTGTAAATCATTTTGTATGTCTTACATCTAGTTGGCTGGTGTGTTTGGTGGGTGGGTTTTTGGACAAAGGGCATCTGGTTGAAACGATGGGGGCGGAGTAAATCTGGTGGAAAAATGGCTGAAATTGCTTACAGTACCTTTAAGGTCAAGCACAAGGCTACATTTATTTCCGTATTCCTGCTGGGAAACACAAGCGTCACAAAAAAACAATTCCAAAGGTTGCAAAAGTTCTCAAATAAACTTTTGTGACATTAAAGGAATAAGCTGTTATAGGAATTCATTGCTTCTGTGGGTGTTTGTTTGTTCAGTTTTGTGTTTTATTAAATAAACTTCAGAGAAGAAGGATATTGCCACACAGAAAGGTCATAGGTCATTAGCATTATTGTGTGTTTCATAATGAAATGTGCAGACTCCAGCATGCACACAAAACATGCACACAGGATCAACACACAGTGTTCGCTGTATTATTGTGCAACCTGGAATTATGTGACTCACACTAAATTGCATTGCATGGTTTTAATTCTGTGACACCTACAGAATACAGAAGCACAGAGATTCATCACTGATGCTCTGGGCTTCAGTTGACTCTGTGATCCAGTCTCTCAGTGAGTGTTTCACAAGGTATTGAGAAACTCACACATCTTAGCTAACAAAATACTCTCTTACACTGTTGCAGTGGTTGTTGCAAAGACAAGACAGGCCAAAACTAAAAAATATGTGATTATAAAGACGTGCAGAGCTTAACACAAACCAATATTGTCTGTGTAGCTTTTATATATTTATATCAGAAAATATATGCAATGCATGTATTGTGTTATCAACATAATTTCAGTGACATCAGTATTGGAATGTCTTACTTCATGGTCTGTCTTGTGTGTTTAAATAGCAGCTTGAATTTCAGCCGGCATGAGCTGTATAAAACCTGATGACCTGATGTTATTCCAACGTGCATTCAGCCACAAAACTGTCATTAACAGCTGTTGTGTGGGTAGACCTAAAGTAGACCGAATTCTAGTTTTCTTTTATACATTAAGCCATAAGGGAGTGTTCACAAAGAATGCCCAGAATGAGACAGACATGAACAAATATGAGAAAAATGGAGATAATCACATGAATGTAGCTACTGTCATAACAGACGTAGTGATGTCTGTGCTTTGACTCTTCATATGTAAATATTTAAAAAGTATTTCAATGGCACACATTCCCATGGAACACACATAATGATTAAAGTACAACTTGGGGGCCCCTTAAGTCGCTTTGAATGAATATGAATGTATCTGGCAAATGAAATAAAAACATAGTGTGTATATATATATATATATATACACACACACATTTTATTGACATGTTTTTCATTAACCAGCGTTGAGTTTGGTAGCGTCTTTAGGATTATTGTACAACGCTGGGTTCTCATCTAACAAGGAAATCTCTGTTTGTATACGAATTCATGGAAACGGCACGATTTGTGAAAACATTTCGGAAATTTAGGCTCACATGTTGCGATTCACATCTGCTCATTATTTTTAAAACATCTGCTTGTAATTACTATCAGTTCCGATTTTTCTCATCAATTGAACGCCAAGAAGTTGTCTTTAAATAATTCAGATGCAGAGCAGAGTATTTGTGTTACATTGCCAATGAAGTTTCCCATTTATCTGTGTTCATATTTACTGTATGACACATATCTGGGGAGACATGTTTTATTTGATGGTAGCAGAGTTAACAATATACAGTACTCTGTGAAAAACTGTTTATCTAAATAAATACATTTAAAAAATGATCTATAAATATGTTGTTTATTTGTCTGCACTAAACTGAATTAAAAAGCTGATTCTTCATCTTTTACAAAACAGATGAATAAACATTTTAATGTTTTGTGAGACAAAATGGTATCATAAAATTATTGACATGGTCTGTGGGAAACTTTAGGGGCAAATAAAAAATTAAATAGTTACATTTACAATTAGTTATAGCTGCAACGTTTGCCTCTATATCGCCACCTTTGTTTCAAACATAAAATTGCATGTTACAATATTAAAGCCAAACTGACATTTTCTGGGAAATCAGAACTGACAGCTCAAATTATAAGTCATTATTATAATCGTTGTGAAACTGGGTAAAGTAAAGAGGCTATTTTGACTGTTTTGCTATGTGCTTAGCTAAAGCTGTTTTTGTAAGCAAAAAGTTACAGATTGCAGCCTTAATTTTATATCATAATGGAATCATTGCAAATATTTTCTTAAAATAAGACGTCAGCCAGCCCTGGTATCCCATGTTCTATTTCTGTGCTCAATGTCAGTAAAGATAAATCTTAATTATTACAGCCCTTATTAATGGGTCTCTCTGACCTCTGTTCCCCCATTTGTTGATCTCTGTAAGCCGGTTCTCTCATCTGTCTCTTGCCGATGTGACGCCCTTCTCTCAAAGGCTTAGTCATGCTCTAAAGAACATTCCTGAGTTATCCGTTTGGCTGAGTGCAAAACCTCCGTGTGTTCAGTGACAAAATGCTTTTTATCAGAAAGGTAAAAACAGCAGCTCCTTACAGTTGTAGCTGCTTTTTAAAGGGACAGGTAACCAAAAATAAAATAGACATTTGGTTATTAATTTATTTTGAATCGGTGTAACATTTTGTCTTTTAGCACAGAACACAAAGGGATTTTTCAGACAGTCCTAACTTTTCCATACAATGAAATGATATTTATTGTATGACAAAAAAATCTGAGTAAAAACTCTCTTTTCTGAAATACTGCTAAATACCCACGTTCAGTTTATGAGCCGGAAAGTCATGCAGATTTAAGGGAGACATTTTAAATGAACTTTCTTTTCAAAGACTTTGCAGGGCTCCTCTTGTATAATATCAAACTTTGTGAGTTGAGGATTTTTATACGGACACATATAACTAAAACCTTAAAATGTTCTTTTTTTGATGAATGAAAGACGCTACGCATTATTCAGGCAGTCATACGTGCTATAATTTATCTCCCCAGAGTCAGATTTATCACTCATCTTCCACATCAGAAGAGAAGCAGGCAAAGAAAGTACCGTAAACTAAAGGGACATCAATCATTTAGCTCTTGTATAACTGTTTTACAGCGCCAAGGACTGTAAAAAAAACACAGCTTTCATGTGCACTTCTCAGGGAACTATTACAAACCTCCAGTGGGTATCAAAATGATCAAGAGAATGTAAAAACAAAATCCTTTTAATCCAAATTAAAAGACAAAAAGATGTTTTTTCACTCACATAATGCTCATATTTTCGGTGGGTGGACGAGGGGGGCGTTCAAGGGTTATGGGAAGCTGGTCAGTTTGGCACAGCTTTCAGGGTTTCCTGTATGTTTGACAGGATAACGACTGAGGAGATCTGGGCGGCGCTGATTATTTCATAAAGCCATTAGTGTAGACCTGCATTAAAACTAGCTGGTGCTGTTTGAGGGATGGGAGTGTCAGCGGCCTGTAATGGCCTGACCTTGCAGTAGGTTGTTCATCTCACCTTGCACAATGGATACAGTGTAAGGTGACAACGGATCTGTTTTCTGGAAGAACAAATGAGAAAAGCTACATTTACCACTGTCCCCTTCAAGGGGAAATCCCGACAGATTTACATCTCCTGGATCAATGAGAAAACAGAGGGAATCTATGCTGCTGTAAACAGTGATCAATACTATATTTCACTACCCTACCCAGAAGCCCTGATATATTGCATAATTAGTGCACAACGATGCATTTTTCATGCATTCATACATGCGACCGTGATAAGAGGCCGGACTTGCGTAACCAGGGTCAATGCAAAGGTATTTACAAGCGTGCACACAAATGCAACGCGGCCTGTAAACTCAGCCAGCTGTCCCGGGTCTGTCAGTAGCAGCTACTGTTAACAGATTCCCCGTGAACCTGTTTCATGATTCATTTCCATTAACTCTAACCTTCACACATCTATAGATGCCACGTCGCATTGGCTCAACAAAACATAATGTTGCAACAGTTTCATGTACAGCACAGCCGTCACAACATTCACAACAGGAAAACATTGTGCAATGTTTGCACTGGAAGTTTTTTAATTTATAGACAGTGTCGCGGTATGCGTGTAATGCATCTAAAGTTGAGGCAGATTTTGTTTGCGTTCCTATTGTCAACATTGTCCTTAATAGTCGGCGCAGATTTCGCCACATGACGCCACATCCTTTTCCTCAGGCTTTCCAGCTGCTTATTCTCATTACGTTTTTTTTTACCTGTTTTCCTGCTGTTGTTTTTTCCTATTACAGCCATGGCACAAAATACCTCACTGTTATTTTGCTGGTAAACTGCTGTCCTGATTTCCTCCTGTGCTAGAACTTCAAACTCATCTGCAATAAACGTGTTTTCTCAAACCGCTTAAGCTGTTATCACCGGCCCTGCAAGAAGCTCACCACATTTCCACAGAATTCAAACGCAAGTTCTGCACATCGCTGCCTTCTCTGCATTTTCATTTTTTAATTAAATAGTTTGACTAATACGTTTTAAGCTACAAATAAAATGCTGCTGTCATCTTGGTTTACATTATTTTGCTACATCCAAACAATTTTCAGGGCAGAAAAAGACAAGCAGATTCTGTGCGGACCCTGAATATAACGTAAGTATAAATCAATCGATCTATGATTGCCACTTTTGTAAGCCATGCCAATCACTGATTACTAAACCCAGCCAAGGACACGTTTGTTTTATAGTTTGATAATAATTTGTGCCATTCCTCTTTTGGATTACAAAGATCATAACAGTTCATCATTCTGCAATTGTTCTGCCAGGAGTCTCTAGGCTCAAGCGATCTGGAAAAAAGCCTGGAATATATGAGATGTATTGATTTGGATCCTTATAGGATCAGAACCAGATGAAACGACCGACCGTCTAGACAAATAAGGTCTAACACAGTGACAGGAAATTTTAGTGTCAATTATACACGTCAGATAAATGATACAAACTTATCATGATAAATACAGTCAGACAAGCAGGGTATCGTCAGGAATAGGTTTTGGGGCAGGTTTGCTTCCTTAAGATTTGAATCCCAAAACGAACTTTTGTTTAGTTATTTCCTAGGCCTGAAGTGAAAAATAATAAGGATGCAAATTGAGGTAAATGCATGTTATCATAACTAATATTCACACTGATTAAACATGCAAAAACACAGATAAGCAACAGTTACAGATTCTAATTATATATTGACCTGTGGCTATCTGACAGGAAGTCATGAAAAAAATCATTTAAAAATTCATAATGATTTAAAATTGTCTGATTTAAGTTGTCTGGCACCTGATTTATATTTATATTTGTCTGTTACATTATTTGTTTTTTCATTATTGAGCTTCACATTTCATATTATTGAAACACAGCTGAACTGCAAGAAAACGGTTCAATGTTTTTGACACCAGTAATGAATTTAAATTCCTTCTATTAATAGCAATCAAACGCCCAGCGGTGGCAAATCGATATTTAAAGCTCACTGATGTTGATTTAGTGTCTTCACCAAACAGAGACATTGCAGGATTGTGTACAGAGGCTTTGGCAGAGGACAGGTTATTTTTAGAGCTGGTGGGACACAGAGGTCTTCTGGCAATGTCCATTACTTCCTAACCGGAGATCATGCAGCACACATAGACAGATGACCACCCAAGACCAACCTGTATTTCTCACTACTGCTGACTGAGTTCCTCTCATCGGTGCTAAACATCAGACAATGGAAACTTAATGCAACATAACAGAAAAATAACTTTGGAATTTGGAAGTCATTGTTTTGCAATCGTGGCAGTGATGTCACTGTGTATTCGATACTTCATTGCATGATTTGAAACGAATCATTTGTTGCGAATTAAGGTTCTTGTTTTTGTTCATTTGTTTTTTAGTCTTTTCAAAATTATGCAAAAAACAAATGAACTGTTTCTTCCAATTGACGTTCTACAAATGTCAGTACTCGTGTTTTTGCAAAGCTTGTTACATTATTTGGAACAAATATTATTTTAATGGCAGTATTGGGTTATTCAATATGCACATAGCATTTTTTAATACAGTTTAATTATAAAGTTGGAATTAAATAAATCTTAATGATTTTTCAGCATATTATGAAAGCAGCTTTTTCATTACTGACAGATTCATGCAATATTTCAAAAGTTCATATTATTAATAATAAAATTATTGATCCAGATCATTTGCAGAGGAGTAAAATTTACAACCTGTTGTATTTTTAAAAGCGCATTAAACAAACTTAATGAGAAGAATTGAACTAAATACAAAACTGAATTATTCTCACCGAAACGTTAATTGGTCCTGAAAGATTTTATTAAATTTTATAATAAGAAACATTGGTGTATTTCTTCCTTTTTTCTCTCTCTGGCTGTTTTTAATTTTGTAGCGGAATTAAAATACATTTTCGGATTCGGATCGCCTGTTTTTCCAAGTTCCTAATCTGGGGAGAGTTTTGTTGTGTTTTCCCTGAGTGATTCCAGACAGAATTATTGTAGGACATCGTAATTTATTGTGGTTAATGTATGAACACATTTTTCTTCCTAAATCAGTCGCACTCACAGCCCAGTTTGGGTAAATTCTAATTCTTTCAGTCTAGAACGAATCATTCACGCAGGCGCTGATTATTATGTACATCATTTTTGAAGGTAGCAGTTGTGCTGATTGGGGATATTTTGGTGCTGAGCTCCAATCAGTGAAACCTAAATATCATGTGGCCTATTTTTTGCAGCAGCAGTTGCACTATGACCGTGTTGCACTTATGAAGCGATTGCTGTACCGACACACACATGACATCACAGCTTTGTTTCTGATCCACTTTGTTTAAAAACATATTCCAGGCATCAGAGTCTGATTTGCCTTAATCTCCTGCGATCTGCACCGAGTGTGTTTTTCTGTCTATGCACCTGGAATAAATGTGAGATTGTCACGCAACTGAATCAAACGCAATTGTGACTCCAAATGTTTAAAATTCCAGACCTCAAAACCTCACCTCAAAAACACATTCTGATATCAATGCTTGCAAAACCAAACATTTCATTTTTTCGGTCCCCGGGCAGTCTAGCTGTCTGTAACCTGCACCTGTTTTTCAAATGCTTTCCAACCATGAATAAATAATGTTTCAGACAACAGTAGACAATCATAAATAATAATAATAATAAATAAATAAATAACAACATTTGTACTCCATCTCTGCTGTATCAGACGATTTAAAAATCAAACCCACAGACCACAAAACTAAAGCGGTCTGGTCCTGGACTTATTTAAAACAGATCAACTGGACTAAGGGCAGATGAAGGTAAACCAGAGAAAATCTGGTTTTGTTCAAATTGGATCTTTGTCTTTTACATGGAATTTGACTGTCTGCAAGACAGAACCCAAGGGAAGACGCACAGACAGAGTTACGACAGAAGGCCAGACAGACGATGGTGACTTACCTCAGAGGCTGCTGTTGTTGGTGCGGGGGGTGTGCGCAAGCACAAAGCTCTCTGTGCACTGCTGACTGCTGGAGGATAAGGAGCGACGAGGTGATCGCTGGAAGCGGTTCCGGCGGTTGAGGTAGCTGCCAGCCGTCCACGTCCTCTGTCTCTTACGGATATACTCCTTGTAGTTCTTGGTGAGCAGCGTGTAGAGGAACGGATTGATGCAGCTGTTGCTGTAGGTCAGACAGGTGGTCAGATAGTTAATGTTGCGTTTGGCCTTGGTGGAGAGCGCCAGCGCCGGCTGGAACTGACCTAAAAGCTGCCAGATCCAGAACGGTAGGAAACAAGCCCAGAAGAGGAGCACGATGGTGAAGATCAGATACAGGACCTTCTGGTTTGGGAGCTTTTTGGTCTGCTTGAACGTCTCGGTCTGGGAGATCCAGTAGGTCCGTGCGAGGCGTATGTACAGGTAGCCAATGATCACACCTGGAGCCACGATGCTGGTGCCAAAGAGAAAAGAAATGTAGATTTTATAAGAAAGAGGGCTCAGTGTGGGTTGACACATGGGCTTGGAGCTCTCCGTCATTAGCTGGACGCCAATGATCATGGGTAAAGTGAGAATCAATGAGGCTGTCCATACCAGTAGGGCAATTGCCTTTCGGTAGCTTTTGGAACGTTTTACTGTATCCAAAGGTTTGAGAACGGCAAAGTAACGTTCTGTGCTCATAACCGTCAGTGTGAAAATACTGGCATGCATGGTGAGAAAATCCATACTAATGAGGATTCGACAACCCGCATCACCAAAGTACCATCCCTTTAAGAAATGTGTACACACCACAAATGGAATAGTGAGAAGATAAAGCAGATCTGCTAGAGCCAGGTTAATGATGTAGATGTACATAGAGGCAGCCGAGCGCATTGAGTGACACATGACCACCAGCGTGTAGATGTTCCCAGACACGCCCACCAGACACATCAGCGACAGGATGGTGCCAATGGTGAAAGTGGCGGCCATATCTTCAGTAGAAGTTTCCACTGGGCTCTCGGTGACATTAGAAATCTTCTCCACCATCCCAACTATGGGCTCCATCGACACAGTGGTCATCTCTACACAGAAACCAGAAATCATAGTCAAATGTGCGTTTATATATACTTAAATACATTATATACATATATATATACACTATATAGTCCCTATTTAAATACAGTATATATATATATATATATATATACTCAATAAAATACATACACTTTATAAATATATACTATAAGCTTTTTTGTAAATTAAGGAAAAATCATATTTTAATTTTTATTCATGATTTCGATTGATAATGATTTTATTCATAATTCATAAATAAAATCATATTTTTCATATTTTGGGTATTTTAAATACTTTCACTTCATATTTTAGCTTTTTTTATATTAACATTTTAACATTGAAATTTCTAGTGTAAAAGTCACAACTGCCAAATCATTAAAACTGGTCAACATAGCAAAGCACACGAACGTGAACTTTAAACTAAATTAACTTTTAGCATCAAACAAAATGTCTTATGTTTTAAACCAGACCCTGCACCCTAAAATGAATAAAATATTCTTATGTACCACAACACCTAAAGCATTATCAACAAGTGACCTCCAGCCTCAAATAACATGTCAGTGAGAAAAAAAAACAATATTTTACCTTGATTTATTTCCACAGACGGTGTAGCTCCAAGCAGTGAGATGTTTAGCATTTGAAATAAGTCAAACTCATGGTATCTCCTCAGAGTTTCTTCACTCGTGGATTCCAACCCTGTTGTCCTGCTTGAAATCCTTGTATGGCAAAATAACACAATTCCAGTCCGCAGAAAAGAGCCGTGTCGTGCGTTTGCCTGTCAATAAAAAATCTAATGAGATGTTCAAAGACGTTCACAATGAGTCATAGGCAGGTGCTTCAGTCATGCAGGAGAAACTTCTGGCTTTCTTCAGCAGAACACTCACTAGATCTCAGATCTGAGGAGCAGGTATGAAGAATCCTGGATTGTGAGGAAAAAAAGTGGTACAAAGAAACACAATCCTCTTAAATGGACATGCCCAAGGAGACGATCACTCTGAGCTGTACAGCTGGATTTTAAAACCTCTCCTCCGCTGACAGAACGCGTGCCTGCGAGGGGTGAGAGAGAGAGAGAGAGAGAGAGAGAGAGAGAGAGAAACTTGCGTACTAGAACAGAGTGGGTGGGGAGGAGAGGGGAATGGAGCAGAAAAGACAGTGATTGGTTGGGGGGTGGGGGGATATTGTGAGGAGGCATTCTGGCAATGTGTGTGTGCTTGTTATTTGTGAATGACTAATCAGATAGTACCTGAGTGTACTCATTCATACACAGCACATCACCACTCACAGAGATTCACAATAAATATTTGCTTTAGTGTCCTCCCAAATAACAAATAGTGATGAAACAGAAAACATAACGTACCATAACAATCTGCCCCTTATAAATTAAAGCTACAGGCATTCAAGTAAACTGGTTTAAGGTAAATGTTTTCGACTGAGGCAATTTCGTTTTTCCCTTCCTTCCTGTTCCTGTTAGCGATGCAATCGAAATTTTCTCCACTTTCTCATTCCAAAGTAAACATTTTACAGTGTTGAATTCACATAATCAGCACAGACCGGGTGTTGACAAGAAGCTGTTTCAAAGCCAGTTTCCTTGTAGAACACAGTGTAGTGCCATAAGATATGACATGTCCCTTAGGCACCAATAATTAATGACACTTTTTATCTCAAAGGTCGTCCCTCTAAATAATGCCCTGTCAAAGCAGAACGTCTCTTCTCAGCGGGTACTTAATACATACCGGGAAGTTTTGGCACTTTTATGAAAGAAAGCTAGCCTTGTTCAGTTTTCACAATGATATGTTACCCTTACACAGAGGAATCCACATTCAGAGAGCATTAGCTTGTTTATGGCTGCATCTGGTGCTGACATGAGTCGAAATGGCATGGATTTAATATGACCTTTATACATAACACTCCCACATTTTTCCTAAATCTTCTGTAATATGAAGTAACAAATCTTCTGTGTTTGTCAGAACTGAAGCGTTTCATTGTATCTCTGCAATTTCTCTGGGGAGAGGGTGAACGAAAGGAACCTCTTTGCATAACGTGTTTTAATTCACGTGGCGTTGGGTGCGATTCTATAGAAGGTTAACACATGAAACACATTCAAGATGGTGTCCTTCATCATGCATGCGGTCCGTGCAAATATGCCATTCTGAGTTAATGAGAAATCATGAGCTGTTGAGAGGTCAGAGCAAAAGTCAGAACACTCATTTAGAAGTATGTCAGAAGACCCACAAAGCAATCAATGGCTGCAGACTTATCAAATAACACATTGGAATTTGACTCCATCAATTCAAGAAGTCTCCTAAAACCAAGCCAATTTAGGGAGGTGGCAGCAGGAGGAACTTTAATGGACCAACACAGCTGCAAATATTCTACCTGGAGTCACCCACAGCAATGCAATTTGGAGTCCTGAGTCCCATCTCCAACTTTAATATAGTTGGTATATCGGATGGCACTCGGGCTCTGTTGGTAAATAAAGTTCTGAGGATTGAAAATAAGGTTGGAGTGAAAAGATGATTTTTGCTGATATAGATGGGGAATGTGGATAATATGATCTGGTGCACCAGGCAGGTATCAGCCATGGCTCAAGCGTTTGAGTCTGGCTTGTTATTGAGAACATTTGGCAGCAGGTCATTGACCTTCACAGCCTGGCGAGTCATTAGACTGAGAGAATATTATCTGCAGGTCAATCATTTGCTCTTCAACAAATTAGCTGTTGCTGAAAGTGCCACAGTGAAGATCGCATCAACCGTGTGTCAGGGGTGCCTGCAAAAGATTGTGATGTTCTGTGATGTTGGAAAATCACATATGGAGGACATCAAGTTGTGAGATAGGACAGATACAAAAGATAGAATAATAATATGAGATTTAGATAAACTCTGAACAACATGAACAAGAGATAAAATTCAGTCTGAGTTTGTAATTCTAATAACAGTGAGCAGAACAGCCAGACCACCAGAGACATGAGAGTGAATAAAGCTTGGTTAGTTTCTTGTTTAGGTGTCCTTTTCATGTCCCTTAACTCCTAAAGCGTGCAGCTATCCAACACCTGTGAGTCCCAGTGCACTAAACTGTAGGATTTTAACTCAACGTGAAGTCAGCCATTGAAGGCTAAGTGGGATGTGACAGATCTGTGGTAGGTCATCCATGGGTCAGTCCATCAGTCTGTCAGTTTGGCTGGTCCACGATTCCTCAAGCTCACGCACAACATCTCAGACTACCCTGACAGGCTGTGGCTGCTTACGCTGTAAAACAGGTTGGAATTTTAACAGAAAAACAATGTTAAAACAATACATTTAAAACCTGTGAAGTGAATAACTGTAATTTCTCTATGCACTCTGAACATAAACAAAAGTTTGCAAGCATGTAATTTAACTGTAAAGTTTTTTTTTGATAAGCCATACATTTTTCTCACATTCGTATGTTTATTTTATTATTTAGCCTTTTGCTTTATCACCTGTATAATTCTGGTTTTAAGGAAAAAACTATTACATTTTAAATATTTAAGTACTTAGTATAGATTGGTATATTTACCATATATCAGTTCATTTCAGTCCAGCCTAGTCATTTATAAAATATCTGTAAAATAAACATGCACCAATTGTATTTTTGCCCAAATCTATTTTCACATTTAAATCTCAGTTAAGGCAGTTTTCATTGTGAATTTAACTAGATCAATTTTACAGTATAAACATTTACATTTCTAAACAGTTTTATCCAAAGCAACTTTCACCATAAATTAAGGTCTACAGTACATTTCATCAGCACATTTATTCCCTGGCAAATAAACCTAAAGGTGTTTCTAGCATTGAGTGCTACTGTTTTAATTTACCAATGGGACGAATCAGCAGATATAGGAACACAATGTCTACACACGTATCCAAGCTGACATTGGAAACCCTTCACTTACTACAGTAAATACATGTTATCCATCTGTCATCTGGGATTTATTGTCCATGTGAAGGTTTGTCTGGTGAAGAAGAGCTTGGCTTGCAGCCGGCTGGCCTGCAATTTGATACTTTGACCGATGGCAGGAAATCATCTTGCAGTGTTTTCTTAGGTATGTCAGAGTCACGTGTGCTTATGACTTTGACGCAGAGCTTCTGTCGGGTCACTGCAGTCCTTAACCTGCAACTTGAGAGGGTTTATGATGTCATTAACCCTCACGTAGCTGCAATGACTGATTCAGCAAAGACATATGAAGGTGATTGGAAACTGAGGCGGTAAACGTGAAGGGAACATGACTTTTGTCAGGCATGGTAACCCATAACTGAAATGTGACCTCTGTATTTAACCTATCGCTCAGAAGTGAACACACACACACACACACACACACATACACACCCCAGAGCAGCGGGCAACACTGCTGTGCCCAGGAATAATAGGTGGTTGGAGGCCTTGCACTTCAGTTGCTACCTGCCAGCACTGGAATTGAACCAGCAACCTTCTGCTGATAGGCCTGACTCACTAACCACAAGGCCACAAATAACAAGAACTTTAGAAGTTTAATGAAAGCACCATATTCCAATATTCCAGTTGGGAGAATATCCAATGGAATGTTCACCAACAGGACACTGGAACTTCTCTTATAAATGCTAATGAAGAGGGCAGGCAGATTTAGGACTCTGTGAAGCCATATTTGAAGTTCTGATGTGACCCTCAAGGTTTTTGGTCCTGTGTGGGTTCCTTACTAATTACTTGGAGGTATGGTGCCATATTTCAGCACTGTCTGCTGCTCTGCTTCCACAGTGACCCGGAGGAAAACTCAATCGCTCAGTCAGTCTAAGCGTGAAGTCCAAGGCGACTGCCATATTGGCCAGTGCGATATAAACAAAACATTACTGAGAGCATATTCATGCCTGAGGCATATCTTTCCCTCACAAGATACTTGTTACTCAACATCTGCTATATAATCTCAGAGGAAAAACATCTGAAAAGCAGGAGAAAGTTTTAAATTGAAATATTAAAGTAACTAATATTGAGATATTACATAAATGTTATTGATGTTATTTCTCTTATTACTTTCTCACAGGCAGCCTCTGAAAACATGTGTATATCAATTCAATCTCTATGGCAAAATCCCTCTGGAATACTTCCTGTAACTTCATTAAATTTCAAGCCGTTGTGTGTGTTTCTGTTTGTTTGTTCTGTTTGTTTACAAAAACAATTTTAACAGGTTCTTCAAAGGTTTATGAGAACATAAAAGGAAACGCTTGAAAGAAAGAAAATGCTTCTTCAGGCTTAACGGAAGGAAGGAAAATAGCAGAGAGAGAGGGAGACAGAGAGAGAGAGAAAGAGAGAGAGAGACAGAGAGAGAGAGAGATTGCGTTTGCATTAATGCCCATGTGTTATACATAACCTTACACCACACTGCCCTCTAGCACCATGTGAAAGTTTAATACACTTAATACATCCCTTAAAGCTCAGCACAACTTAAACTTTGATACTTATTCAGGCCACAATTTGTCAAAGTAATCAATTATTGAAACTTTAAGAGACTCGCATGAAAATACAGCTTAGATGTATAAATGAATAAACTTTACAGCTTCTATATATATATATATATATGA
>JBAJNP010001503.1:0-60635 GCA_036877545.1 Yasuhikotakia modesta
CACAGCCTCAAATATACATTACATACAGAAAACGAGGAGCACAGCCCATACCTGAGAGAGAAACATGACCAGTTCAGACAAATCCTTGTTGGGTTTGTCCGGCTGATGTTTGAAGATCTCGACATTTGACTTATAATGTCGATACTGCTGCAAAAACTGCAATGAGAACGAATTAAGTTAAAGATTGACGATGTGTTGATCAAATGCGAGACAATACAGCGAACAATTTAAGCTTGTCACGTGAATGTACATGTACGTACGTGTAAAACACTAAATAATAATTAATATAGCATTTATGCACTATTACATTACATTACATTAAATGATAAATAAATTACCTCCTCCGTATAAGACTTCGCATCCCTCTTTATTAAATTCTGCAACTGTGGAAGGTTGGTCGGTAACTTGTTATTGTGTCTTCCAGACATTTTTTACTTATTTCTTATATTTTAAGTGTCTGAAATATATAACTATTCGGCTGGATCAGATTTCTATAACATAAACGTGGCTCACAAGGAAGTCGCCATGTTGCCCGTGAACTACGGGAAGCTGGAGGGACATTCGATCAGATTTTCCGACGCAAACATTACGTCACTCAGCAGTTTTTGCTGCCACCCGATGGACGTCAGAAGTACTGCAGGGGCAAATTAATTTCAATGCATCACAAATACATACATGCTAATGCTATGTATTTAAAACGCATGCTTTCTGTGGCCCTTTGTGTTATTGAATATACCTATATCTATATACACCTACATATACATATACTACAGCTTTAAAACTGAGACTGAGTTCTCAGTATGGCCTATATTCAGATAGTATAATATTGAATAATATTTCAATAATCAGTATTTGAAAGCTGAATGTAAAATAAAAATTGTCAAAAAAGTAAAATCGATCAAACAGCAATTACACTGATTGGTCCAGTCTCAGCAGCGCTTAGAAAAGTATCAGCTACCATGTGACAACATCTCTTCCTAAAGGGGAAGCTGCAGGCTAACATTATAGATGTTATACTTACTATAATAATAACAAGGGTAAAAACAGCCAATATAAATACAATAAATAAAAACGCTTTCCTAAAATGTGTCATGAATGAATTAAAAAATGACCAGCAAATCATTTCCCACAACCTGAAGGATCACAAAAAAATCTGCAATTAAAGAAAAATCTTAAAGGCATGATATTCTTTTATTTACAAATTGTCCAGTATGTAACAGCTTTAAAACATATCAACAGATTTGATAAGATAAATATCACACTAAATATAACACTTATTTCTTCAATTAGCACTGAAACTCAGTGATTTCTAAAGATTTACAAAGCAAATACTGTCTGTATTCTGTCAAGGCAACGTCCATTCCAGCATCAATTCGTTTAAAATACACGTGAAAAATTTTGTACCACAAAAAATATGGATTCATTTCTTTTAATTATTATTTGATCTGTAATCTTCAAAGAATCTATAAAAACTTTATACCAAAAAAAGATAATTTATAAAATAAATTGTTTCGTAGTAGCAGCCAATGTTCAAAAACGCAAGCGATAAAAATACAAAATTCTGCAAGAATCATAATCGTCACAGACGTCTAAAACATTTTAGGACAAATTTGTTCTGATAAGGTTGAAGGCCCCGATAGAAATATGAAGAAACTGCTTCCAAAACACTCAATGTTTGAAGATCGCGGTCACTGTTAGTTCATCTCTCGACTGTTCAGTTCGCAGAAGGCTGTGGGGGTTTATGTTTAACCTGAGAGTTTCTCTTCTGCCTGTAGACATCTGAGCACATACAAGATGACCTGGTAGCAGAAAATATATTGTTCCTGGAAAAGAAAAACAGGAAATGTTACGTGCAAAACGACAAACTGTGTTCAAATGCAATTTTAAGGCTCTGTTGGTTACCTCTGTTTGCACCATGCCCTGCCGCTGGAGTCTCATGGTACGCACCACATCTGATATGTCAAACTATATTAAAAAGGAAACATGGAAAACACAACAAATTGTTCTTAAAGAATCATGAAACTTCATAATACCGAAACATGGCATCACCCAGTGGCTCTTACATCTGCATCTTTGCTGATAAGGCCGAGAACCACATCTATGCAAATGAGCGTTCCTGAACGACCAATCCCCGCGCTGCAGTGTGTGATGATGGGCCCTGATTGGTGGATATGCCTCATGTAAGAAATGAACGTTAGGAGTTGCTCAGGTTGAGACGGGGTTCCGTGGTCAGGCCAGCCGGTGTAGTTCAAATGCGTCACTCTCTGGACCTCATTGGTCTACAAGAAAAGATTGCATCATAAACTTACAAGTTAACAACTTAAACAGTACAAGTACAAGCCGTTTACAACTAGTCACTAACCTGGATATCTTTGACCTCAATTAACCGGATAACAAAGTTATCCAGATGTTGATCTTTGACCAGCATGATCTGAAGACGCTCGCCCACCATCTCGGGCGAGTGGGGCGTGTCGGGCCAGTACCGCTGACATTTCACCTTGCCGCCCTCCACTTCCTGCGTCATCATGGCGATCACGTTGGACTTCTGCTCCCAGACCATCTGCCAGAAGTCTCCCAGCGTGGTGGGCAGCGGCCCCTGACAAGCAATGTACAGGAAGTTCTCATCCGTTACCGGCATTTTGATGAAGTTGGCGTTAATGTAGCCTCCGTCCTTTCCAAGCATGACCCTTGTGGTGTCGACTGAACGAGAATAAACCAAGTAACAAGAAGAAATTAGAGTGAAATACATTTTTATGATGGACCTACATTAATCATGAGGTCACCAACACTGACATGTTTTGTCATTTATTAATAGGAGTAGCAGAAAACGCATGTAGGAGTGAAAGCAAAAAACGTTCTCCTCAGACTTACATGGAACGATGTTCTTGTAACGGTTTTTCTTCTTGTTCTCCTTGGTCTGGCCAATCAAACAGTCATCTAAGGGCTGCAAATTCTGCAGGTTCTGAGGAGGAAGAACATACAAACCAATAAGTCAAATAAGCCACAATTCATTAAGACACCTATAAAACATCTGGTTTTGGAGTTTGCGTACCTCAAACTCCTGCAGAGGAACCTTCTGCTCCAGCAGGCCCCTCATCATGCGGATCACAGTGTTGAGTTTGGTGGAGGTGTACTGACCGTCAGGGACCACTTTAACCAGCGGCAGAGACGTCAGCTCATCTTCTGTGACTATTGGTCCATCTGAAGGACAGAGGTGAGCCTTTTAAGAGACCTCATAACTAATCCAAACATTCTAATACAAGATACATGTTAATTTAATTTAATTAAAGCACTTCAGTGATTGGTTACTGGTTGACCAACCGTCAGTAAATGTAGAGTCTGTGTTTTCAATTGGGAGTTCGTCACTGCCCCATGTGATGTCATCGTCTTCATCATCCATCTGACCTGATGACTGGACAGCACTGCACCAATAGAAACGCAGAGATTTAGAAAAATATGTAATATAAATTATAGATGTATAGAAATAATATATAGTAAATAGCTTCCGATTTTTGCAGTGATGAAAGGTTTGTTTGTGCCCCAGTTTAACAGAAGAAAATTAAAATTGTAACAATATGGTGGTTAAAAAAACAACAATATGTGTTTTACTCAAACATAAAGCAATGTTCTGATCCTAACAAAAACTCCTCCATGAATTAAAAACAAGCCCAATCCTCACAGTGTTTAAGAGACTGAACTTTGGTATGAGGCACATATCGGGGGATTATCGCCTGACAGCAACCAGTCAGTTGCATTTAAACCTGGAGTGGCATGTTTCATATAATGAGGCTTGTTTAAAATCTTTTGGTTCCGTCTCACCTGTGCAGTGGGCTGTCAACATTTTCCTCCTTCCACTCGGCCTTCCGAGACGTCTGGAAAACAAAATATACAATTTAAAATCGCATAAATAAAGTTGTTTTATGGCTGTGAATGGCTGATATCAGAGTTTGATATCAAAAATGTTCAGCTGTACCTCTGGAGAATCCTCAGGGAGAGAAGAGCCGTCACAGTCGGTGTCTTCTGATAAGTCTGCGCTTATTTCTGTGACCTTCTGTTTTTCTAGAGAGCTTTTGTCATAGTCTGTAACACACAAACACAGTATTGATCAAATGGATGACAGTATAAACATGCATTGTGTCTTAAAGAACATTTGCATCTGTTTTTTTAATGACAAGCCAACTAACCAATCAGTAACAAAACATTAACCGACCAATTGCAAACATCCGCCAAGTCATGTGACCGGCGTCCTACCTATCGGAGGAAGGGGAGGTGGGTTGTGACTCCTGCTTTGCTCTGAAGGCGTCTGTAGCTTCATTTTCACGCCACTGTCCTCACTCACATCTGAGATGTGACAAACACTTTAGCATCACAACGCTCTGTTAAGCACAAACACGAGACCGTCGCAGGACGTACCGTTGTTGCTGTGGACGGCGTTGGATTTGAGAGGCAGGAAGCTGAGATACGTGTTGGGCATTTGATCAGGTGGACGAGAGACGACAAGATGTACCAGGCCTTTAGCTTTACGGATCGTAGTGACGGCTTTTGAGTGAGAAACGCCAATCATCAGATCTTCATTCACCTGTACAACACAAACCAGAGTTTAATACACACAATTACAAAATGTCAATTATTATTTGGTTCAAAAAGCGAGGCGACGTACCTTTAGCAAACGGTCGCCCACTTGCAGCGTGCCGGCAATGTCTGCTGTACCCCCAGGGGTGATGGACTTTACGAAAATGCCCCTCTCTCCACCAATCACGGAAAAGCCGAGGCCCCCTGCAGGTGGCTTTTCCAACTGCAGTGTTACAATCTGCTCCTGTACACAAGACAGGAAGAGGACAGAGAAATTAAGTCGCTATTACAATGATTAACTTCAAATTCATTGACGGAAACAGACCCAACGTTGCTCTTCACCAAGCCGAGTTCCTCACCCCTGTTTTGCTCTCGACTAACAGAGAAATCTGATCTGGCTATCTGACCTGCCTCAGTTTCAATGTCAGTATCACAGGACACAAACTAACAGCCATAAAATCTCGATACGCCTGAGAAGTTTCTGATCTCTGTCTATTTAGAGATTAAATAAGGAGAGCGGCAGTAATCAATATTAGGTAATCGTTTACCAAA
Organism: Yasuhikotakia modesta; assembly: GCA_036877545.1. Classification (NCBI taxonomy): domain Eukaryota; kingdom Metazoa; phylum Chordata; class Actinopteri; order Cypriniformes; family Botiidae; genus Yasuhikotakia; species Yasuhikotakia modesta. The sequence continues at coordinate 5,125 of JBAJNP010001503.1, forward strand.
AGCACACGTTTTACCTCAGCAGGACAGATTCCAGGCAGGGCCTCGAATTCGTTACGGTTGTTGCTGTGGAGATAACCTATGATACAAGAGAATGAGGTCATAGTGTGAACGGCGACACGAGCGAATCCCACGTTCTTCCCCAGGAAGAATATCGTCGTTCCAGTAACACCAAAGTTATTTAAGTTTTATTTAAATATATTTAATTTTGTAGAGAATTTAAATCGTCCTTAAGCAAAAGTTGTGCAAGTTTCCAGAGTGATTTTTGTTGTTTATTTCAGTAATCAGATTTCTTGTGTCAGATTTAACAAATGTATAGAACATTAACAAGTATTTTCAATTAATAAAAAAACTTATACGTGCTGTAAAAGTATTAAAGTAAAATTACACTTTCATAGACATTTCCATGCAAAATATACACATTTATTTAAATTAAGTTTATATTACCTGGTTACTAGTACTACTGCATCAGAATGCAAGCGACTAACCAACTAAACTGCCTCACAGGTTAAAATAAACCGAGTGTCTCTGCTCACCGTTCATGCTCTGAGACACTTTGGGACTGATGTTATTGTTCAGTAATGAGATCTCCTCCTCGCCTGGAAAAACAGGCTTTCCATCTCTGTACAGACACATGGGAGTTAAACTCCAAAAATCCATAACATTCCGTATGAAAATTCCACATCTGCATTAGCATATTTTAAGCACCATGCTAGCTAAGGAATTCCAACAGGAATGTCAAATGAACATCTGCTGTAACTCACCTGGTGGCTTTAATTGTGAGATTATTGGACGACAGTTGCAGGAGTCTGCAACTCTCGCTCAAGGTCAGATCCTGCGTCGGAGCTCCGTTGATGTAATGAACGATATCCAGGCTTCTTAAACTGCCTTCCTCTGCAGCTACGGACCCTGGAAGGATGTCTTTTACGTACAGAACGCCCAACCCGCTGTCACTTCCTCCGTCAAGAACCAGACCTGCCACATGCCCAGAGAACAAACATCGTGAGCTGTACCTTGGCGAATGCCACCTCTTACTGTTCAACTCTGTAGACCCACAGCCTCTCTTTCAGTGAGGTGACATCTGACACTCTTATCTCACCTGTTGTCTACAGTAACTCCATGAGTTTTTCCAGTAAACATCGGGGGGCTTTGTTTATACCGATGGATATCTGTGTTTTTGTGAGACCCGGTAGGGTCCTGTCGACCTCTGTCAGCGAGATAACGCTGCTCCTTTACGTGTAGTGGTCAAACCAGCAAAAACTTACTCTGTGTGGGCTGCTGGCCTACTTGCCCAACTGGATTGTGGGTATTTCTAAGAACCCAGTGAGCGAATGTGTTATTGTAGCCTTTGTTTTTTTTTTACCTAAAGACTCGTCGTGACACTGAAATGTGATGTCAGGTAGAAGGTGGGCCTCTACTGGTGGCTTGGGTGGTTCAAGAATGCGGCCCACCACAAGGTCCACAACTTTGGGGGCAGCACGGACCAAGTTGACCACCTCGGTGTGATTCAGGCCAGACACATCTTTGTTGTTTACCTAAAAACACAGAACAATAAACAGACACAGAAACATAAACAACGTGTTTGTATATTTGCCTGACAAATTAAAGAACAATTTGACTTATAAAAATACATCACCAAATGATGCCAGTTCTCAAACAAGTTTCTTCCCTGTTTCATTGGTCAGACAAAAGATGACCAAACCCCCAGGTTGCATGGTTTGGAAGATGCAAACCATTGGTTGCTACGTCAATCGTGAACCGTCTTGTGTAATCTGATAGTCTGTTTGCTTATCTTTGTCCGGCTCATTCAATCTGTTAAACTAGACCGCAGTAGAGAGTAACAGATACCATTATCATACGATCTCCAGGCCTCAGTCGCCCATCTTCTTTAGCCGGGTCCTGGATGATGTCATGGATGTAGCAGTTGTTGTCATTTCCTTTGGTGAGAGTAAAGCCTAAACTTCCTTTATCAGACTTAACCAGAGAGACCTTTAGCTCCACCTCCTGGAATGACACGGTCACAACAGTTGTACCATGTGAGGCGTCACTTTAAAAAACTACTTAAAACGTGTTCCACCAAACAACCAAGCCTTACAGGAATAAACTCCTCCTCCTGGGTGTGGTCAGGAAGACTGAGGTTGACAGGGTTTGGCAGGGGTGGGGGAAGAGGGTCCGGACTTGGGCTCAAGGCCCCCCCCTCAAGCAGGGCTGGAGATGAAGACATGCGGAGAACAGAGCTCTCCAGATCACTGGAAGATGGAAACAAAATGAGAAGCTTATCAGACAACAAATACAGAAAATGAACATGACAGAACAGAAGTTAGTTTAGTTTTTTTTTACTTTTTTACTTTTTTTTAATCATTTTATGACTTAAGACATAATTCTTAAGACAGTACGACATCACCTGCTCCTGTAATTAAGTTTTTATTTACAGTTTAAACAGATGATGTCAGTGATGGTCAGACTGATGGCTATCATAACAGTTATATAACACAGACACACACACACACACACACGACAGAATCTCCACTCACATAAGTAAACACAGGCCAACAATGACTAAACAACAACTTTACCTTGAAATGTATCTTGTTATGAATTAAACTAAATTTACAAATACATACTTAAAATTAAAACATGAGGAAAAAATTCTGAGCTTAAATTACCTTCTGTTGACCTCTGGTCTGGACATGGACTGTCTGGGTGAAAAATAAGCCGATCGTACGGTGTCGTCCAGACTGGAGGTCTCGTATTGGTTGAGTCGTCCCATGGGGGTTTGGTAAACACTGCGGTCCCAGGTTTGGTTGACCTGCTCCAGGTTAGCCGGGCTGAAGGCCTCCTCCAGCTCATCGTTGTCTGTGCTGTCGCTGTAACTGTCTCGGCGGGTGGGTGACTTCATCAGTAACCTCTCCAGAGCTTCTTCCACCGGGCCGAAGGCACGCTGGTGCTCCGACTGAGGTGGAGAACTCGGCTTGGGATCAGTCTGGGGCTTGGAATGGGGTTCCTTCCGTGGAGAGGGGATGGGAGTCTGGAAAGGGTAACGTTTTTTAATTTTTAAAATACAGAATAAACTGCTGCTAATTCACTATTTTTTAACTCAATATTTGGTCAAAGCTCAAGTATTTGCTTTTTCAGCTGTAATACTCTCTAAATCTTCCTCCTAGTAGGGCGATGAGAAGAAAAAAGGTAAAATCAGTGAGATGAGAGCTCAGAGTCTCACATTTATGGCTGGGTCCATCTCAGGTAAGACCCCCGGCTCAGGTCTACACAGACGAAGGGTCACATCCTGCCCCGTTCCTCTCAGAGCAGAAATCACCTCCTGAGACACACAACGTGGTAATAAAACACAGATTCATGGCTTTAGATTATATATAGATTAAGGATTTGTTCGTTTAATTGATGTTATTTTGGCATACATGCTGCGACAGTCCTTTGAGTGGCGTTTGATTGACACGTAAGATGACGTCGCCCACATTGATGCGGCGGCTTTCAGCCGCTGGTTGCCCGGGAAACAGCTTTTTGACCCGCACCATGCTGGAACCCGAGGGTTCTCCGGGTACGTTCTCCTCTCGACTGAAGCTGAAACCAAGCCCGGAGGTGTTCTTCAGCAAACTCACCTCAAACGTGTTCTCTGATCAAAACAAATAACACATTCAGTTTACATTGAGTTTAAAGCATTTAACTCTATCTAACTTTGATATAACAACTAGCATTAGCATAGACATTACTAGCATTTTTTGGTCTTTAAATTACTGTTACATTTATGCTTTTGTCCCGTTTAAAAATGACTCATCACCGCATGTGTTCCCTGAGGTTCGAACCCGTGACTTTGCGGTTGCCAGCGCTACCCTTTGAGCTTCTGGCTCTCACCTGGTGTGATGAAACCGTACTCTGCTTTGTTCGCAGGCGTCGGCTCTTGTGCAGCTGCGCTCTGTGTGTTACAGGGTTTGTTTTGAAGCTTTGTGGTGCTTTGAGGGGTCAGGGGAGCGTGAACGCTGTCTAATGGGGGCTGCCCTTTCTCCAGCAACAGTTGCACCACCTGGGCAAAGTGGGAATTCATTTAAAGAAGCTGTACTTCTGAAACATTCCCTCTAAGGGGTGCCGAACACCTTTAACAACACCTTGAGGAATCTCACCTGGCCCGTGTCTCTTAACATCTCTACTGCTTGTTTATGAGTAGCTCCGTCAAGACTTTTTCCATTAACGGCCACCACACGGTCCCCTGCAGGTCAAAATTAACCTCAAAGCTGTTCTATTGTATTTCTTTATATATTAATTTAATTCAGTTTTTAAAATTACAGGTTAATTTTAAGTGGTCTTAAAATATTATTATTATTATATCTTACAATTATTTACCTCAGGCAAAATAAGTGTCCTCCAACTTTCTGTTAGATTATTATACTCAGTCAGTCAGCCTTTAACTGTGTCAATGTGCCACTACTGTTAACAATTTTTTTTTTACCTTTCTTTATCCTCCCATCCAGCTCAGCAGCTCCTTTAGGAATGACAGCTTTGACGTAAATCCCTCCATGCTTCAGTGTCGTGTTGGAGCCGCCCTGTGATCAACAAACACATTAAACCACCCAACCAACAGAGAGAAGTCGTGTCTATTCTTCATGTTCTGGGTCTCTATCATCGTTAAGCTGCTGTTAATTAGTAGACATGTTATCTGGACATCATTTGAACATCGTTCAACAATACTGTAACAGCATCTAAGAGAATAAGTTTAAAGCTGCAATCCGTAACTTTTTTAGGGTTAAAAGTAACAAAAAAAACAGTTACTAAGCAAGTATGTAACATTTCAAAACTCCTCACTGTTTATAATAAAGACTGTTGGGTCTAATTTTCTGGAAAATGTCTCGGTCTTATTTGTCTGTAAAGCCAAGATGGCAACAAAGGAAAAAGTTACGGACTTCAGTTTTAAATGATTGAATCTTAAACCAAACACCATCCATCAAAACATGATTATGATTCTCTCCCAGTATTTTAACATCTCAATATCAATCATTTCCAAAATCACAAAGCTTTTAAATTTCAGACAGCATCACTGCAAACTCACACCACAGCTAAACTCAGTCAGGCAATTGCAAATCCATGCAGGCATAAGTTTCTCCGTTTTACACGAAACGTGACGTGCGGTCTTACGCTCTGCCGTACCTACTGTGTGTCTGTTTTACCGTAAACGAAGGAGCAAATGCCTGTAAATATCTGCATGCAAAGAGCCAAAACTACCCCAAAACTCAAGCCAAATGAGGAGCTTCAAAAAGCAGGAAGCTAAGGGTACAAAAACAACAACAACAACACACACACACAAAGTAAGTAAAAGAGACAAAAAGAAGAAATAAGTGAGAGCGGAAACCTTTCCAAACAGTACCGTGACACTAATGCCCAGACTGCTGTCTATTTTGGACAGCTCAATGTCTAATAGATCTCCAGGCTGGAGGCTATTGACTTCTGGGCTACTAGCATTTAACATCTCCGCGACGTTGTTGGGAGAACCCCCCTGTAAACAGAGAAAAGCCGTATAAATATGAGGCCATGCATTGCCTTACACATGCAGAGGTCAAAGGTCACAGGCCGAACGCACGGGTTAACGCAGGGTTTTCGGCGCAGACATGCAGCACTGCATTGCATTTACGTTTAGAAATGCAATTGGTGAAGGAGGAAAACATGGAGGAACGTTCACAAGCAGTTAGAACATTTGTTTGATCTTTGTTTAGCAGACAGATGTGTGGGTCTGAGGTAAACAACGACTGAGGCTAAATCGTGACCTTAGATTCGTGAATCTGTGGGGCTGTGGAAGGAACTAGTAAAAATTGTGGCACTCTGTCCTAATAAGGCGCAACGTGATAAAGCAACGAGTGAAAAAGCTAATGATGAGACAAGCTTGTGGAAAGCAACAGCACATTTCATTGGGCATTAAACAGGTTTACACAACAAATGAGTACTCACTCGAAACTTGTTGTATTGCACCTGGTTAGGACACAGCGTACATATGAAATATGTTTGGAAATTGTACATCGTGCTCTGCGTTTAAAATCTGATTGGCAAACGCCAACAATGATTCAATAAGCAAAAGAGAACTATCTGTATTGTTCCAAAAAAAGCAACATTTAATATATTTGTGAAGTTTAAATACTGAAGTTACATCTTTAAAATCGTGGTGAAGTTCATATTTCAGTTATTAACAGTTATTCACTGTTTCTGACTAGAATTTGTGCTCCAAACCTAAACTTATGGAAAGTTCTCTCAAATCACTACAGAGTCTAATTCTACCTTTTTAGTCATTTGTTTTTCTTGGCTACTCGGGAATGTGTCCTCATCCATATCGGAATCCCCTCTGTCAGAGAATTCCGGATCTTTAGGAATGTCTTGAACTTTTGGTTTCCTGGTTTTAGGGGGCAGAGCCGGTGGGGTGGCCTCCGCCGTAGGTTTCCTGTCAGCTGGGGGTACCAGAGCTCCCGTGGTGCCCTCGGTAGGGGCATTGCGATGAAATCCGTTGAGGTTTGTTTGCTGGAGGCCGGCGCTCTCCGTCCTGGAATCCTGTGAGCTGACGCTCTCCTGTCGGAAGGACGGTGGTTGAGATGTTTTACTGAAGCTGAGAGAGGGGCTGGGGGAACCCGTATGCTCCTCAGAGGAAGAATCGACGCCCACTTCCTGTTTCAGTGTGGGGGAGTCTGATCTGTAGTGCTGAAAACCTGCCGCAGAGTCTTAGAAAAAATAAATACAGTAAATGTTCTTAATAAACGATTCACTCACCACATGTCTGAAATAATAATAATGTATAAATTATTTCCCTGTACCTAAAAACAGCCTCTCTTTAGGTTGAGACACCACCAGTGTGACATCATCCGGGGTTCTCTGCAGAACCTCAACCACGTTCACATGTGAGAGACCCTCTAGGCTGATATCATTCACACTCAACAGCCTGTCACCTACAAGAAACGCAAACAACCATTCAAAGGGTTCTGCAATCATAAGAACATTAAAAAGTTGTCCAAAGCAATCTAGAACATTTTAAAGAATTGCATAATCATTTTAAAGCACAGCTGTTTAAAGCACAATAGTATAATTTACTAGTATTGTTAAAAATTGTCATAATAGTTCTACAATAATTCTAAGTACTCTAGGACCAATACAAGCATAATAGAATCAACACAATATTTACAAATATTGTCCCCGGCTGTCTCTGTTCTTTACTTATATTCACCACGAGAGGGTATCAGAGAGCCATTTCCACATCACCAGACACACACGGGTCTGTTCGTACCTGGTTTCAGGCAGCCATTAATATCAGCAGGTCCTCCAGGTGTGATGGAACTGATGAGGGTTCCCAGGTCCTGTCTCCCAGAGTTCTGCCCATCCACAACCTGAAAACCTGGACCACCACACATACACAAACCACAGACACTTGTTCTTTAGGTTGCATACAGCAGTTTCACATAGACTTGTGTGCTAGACTTGTGTTTGGAACTACATTCATTGAAAGAAGAAAATACTTTGTAGCATTTAATTGTAACTTCCTGTCTAAAATCCGGCTGTTTTATAAAATCTGGTGCGTGGTAAAATTTAACTTCTGCTCATGCCTAAATCGGTGATACGCAACACTCATTCAAGCTAAACCCAGATAATGCATTTCAGCACGGGCCACAATTTCCTCTCTAAGAGAACTTCAGCGGCAAATTCTTCTCTAAGTGGGATTCATTATTCACAGAGGGTTGCCAGATCTCTGCACAACATCACGCTATCTTTTTCCTGTCAGATTCATTTCTGTGTGCGCTGATAATCCCCGGTGCCGACACCAGACGGTTAGCGGTATGTTTTTTGTCAATGGGCCTCTGTTATGACTGCATGTGTAAACATCTCTCAACGCCAGGGTTTCTTGTACTTACCTAGCCCATATTTGACATCTTTCTTCAAATGTACAGCCTGTATTTCTCGCTCTGGAGAGGGTAGAGCATGTATCTTCTTTTTTAAGGAATCTGTGGTGGGAAATACAAGAAGGGAATTTGGACCAGTGTATTGTCTCATGCATAAACAGTTATTTGTTCATACAGACAGTACTGAGACATCGGAGTATCTCAAATGATATACTGCAATGATTTGTTGTTTTAATTGCAAATCGAGTAACTAACACCTGCTCTGTGTGTTGGTATAGTTATAGCGCTCAAAAAGCAAAGCTAATCTCTCACTATTGCTTGTCCCTTGCTGCTAACTGATAGCCCTGTGTTTGGCCCCTCTCTGATTTGCTATGCTAGCGGGCGGCACTCTGCAGCTCATACTGTGGGATAAGAGAGATTAGCACACAGCTCTGTCGTACATCAGAGCTGACAAAACATGCTGAAAATGCACAGCTTAGCGAAGCGTTGCTAATGGCCCTCAACAGCGCACACATGAGCCAGAGAGACACGGCAGGAAAACTTGAGCCAAGACTGAAAGAGACAGATAGATGTTCCCGTGCCATTTTAAACACCCGAGAGGAGGCGTCAATCCAGGGCATGTTGAGTTTGGAAAGTTCTCTGCAGGCTTTGAGGTTTGAGCTCTGATTAAATGGAGGCCGGCGTACGGTGAACTAACACGCCTGTTTAGCATCGCCAAAAGTTCACAATAATTCAAGCAGATGTTTGCGATTTGGGGGCAGACCGGGACACGGCATTTCCTACCAACTTTCAGGACTTTCTAAATTTGAACTCTGAATAGAACCAGATGACTGACACAAACTTAACGAAACAGATTATGTGTCGTACCGCTGATTCTTACGGAGGACGCAGGAGAAGATGGCACTCCAGAACTGTGCATGCTAACACCTGAGGAGAACAGAAGTTTCATGGAAAGACCAGGAAAAATGGCTGTGTTATTACATCAAAAAATTAGCATAATATCAGCCATTAAAAGCCCAGGCAGATTCTGCTCACAACACTGAAAGACCATGAGAAGAGTCCAACAGAGAGAGAGAGAACTACAAGGAAATTAGACAGTGAGAAAACAAACAAAAGCAGGGAGATTACGAGAATGATAAACTATTTTCTAACCAGTATGAGTCACAATGGTTGACTAGTCATCCAACAACTGTCTACTTAATCAGTAAGGCTGACTACATTTTTAGGAATTTTGTTATTGTTGATCTTGTTGGCGGCCATGTTTTAATTAGCATGCTGACAGGATGGTTTAGCTGCTATGAAAGTTTGTGAACTTGCTATGAAACGTCTTTATGTTAGTTCCCTAAAACATTTTCACATACAGACAGATGTTGACCTGCAAAACTTCCTCAAGGCCGATCAGTGGACTAGTTCTAGAACCATTTTTAAATGTGTAAGAAGACAAGACAGATGATTGTGCCTCATTGTCCTCACCTATGACATACGCCTGTCCCATGTCCTCTCCGGAGGAAGAGTCAGGATCCTTCTTCAAGCTTTTGGGGTCCCAGTTGGGACTCCCATGAGCCCCAGGGCCAAACACACTACTGATGTGGTGAGAAAGAAACCGTAAGAGGTGATAACCTTTAGCAGTAGAACATGTTCTTTACGCCTGAACAATTCATAAACCTTACAGCAGAAGGGTAACCTATGGTTCTGCAATACTAACAAAATCTTTAACTTCTGTGTTAATTTCTCACCCCTCCTGCTGTCTGGAAACGACGATGGAGTCCGTGTCAGAACTGGCACGCTGATGCGACGACACAAGCACTTGCGATCGAGCCATGCCGCTCTGTGATTGGCTACCGAAAGGCGCCATCCTGTGCTCTGGCGATTCAGGCAGCTGACCCAAGTTGTGATGGGACCGGCTTTTCATCTTGGCGTTGGAGCCGTTGTTAAGCCCCGGATAGGGTAGCTCAGGTGGGACAGAGATCCTACTGGATGCACCCTTGTTGAGGGACACCTCAGAGTATGAGATCCTCTTGTAAAGTTCGGGATCAGTGCTGGGGGACAAACTGACCCCACCCATCCCGTCAGAGTACTGAAGACTGGCCAGGGGAGAATTCTCTGCAGGAACAAAGAAGGTAGAGTGAGAAGCCACAGAGGTGGAGCACAGATTAAGCCACCAGAAGATCAGATCAAATCTCTCTATGTACAGTCTCTATCTAAAGGTTTGCATCAACTCAAACTCAAACAGAACGTTCAAATAACACTCAATATCATTTTCTGTTTTGTTTATTCTTCCTCACCCAGATCTTGGAGTTCCTGGTTGTTCTGTCTGGCCTTCATGTGCAGGTGGAATTTGTACTGGGCCAAGCACAGCTGCTGTAGATACTGGCAGGTCTTCTGACTGTCTGTCTGGAACACGTGCTTAATCCCATCTGATGTGTTCTGCAAACAAACCTTCTTTTTCTGCCAGATGGAAACATAGAAATCCGTGAGTTGTGAGAGTTTGACATTCACAATTATTCCAACAGCCTAAAATTAAACGGACTTCCCCAACATATCCGTGTAGCTATTTCCACTGATGTCAACATGCAACACGGAACATCTCACCGTGAAAGAGATCTTCTTGGTATCCCTCCAGGGGAACCTTAGCACAGGAGTTCGAATTCCATTGAGGACCTCGAAGATAAGGACACCCTTTGAGTAAAGTCCAAGCATGATGCCAGTCTGGGATCTTTTCTCCGGCAGGACGCGATGGAAGTGAACCCCATATTCTGTTAGTCGCTGGCTCACCTAAAACAGCAACAGAAGACGGATGTAATTCCAGTCAGACTTCGACAACATCTATAACTGACAACTGACCGTTCATAACTCGTGAAAATGAGAAGTAGTTTGTTTGGGAACGTGTACGGCCAAGTCCTAAAACAACTTTGGTCAACTTTAATAGCCATGTTTGAAAGGCTGCAATCAGGGCTGCTTGTTTTGGAATACCTGCAACTTTGTTTAAGGAGGAAAACCGGGCCGCAGACGTCAATATTTATTTGAGGTGATTTTAAACGCCTGGCCAATTAGGAAGCTCTGCGGGACTCTAACTTCCTGCACGCTAATGTGTTTTGTTACTTCCTGACCTTGAGGAACTCAAGCTCCGCCTCTTCCTCGGAGGCGTTGTAATACGAGCTGTGGAGTTTGGGGAGCTCTTCCTTAAGGGTGGTCTGGTCGATCTTGTCCAGAACGGAACCGGGAAGATAATGTTCCATCCGGAAGTATGTCTTTCCATGCAACTGACAGATATTCGAAAACAAAAACAAATTGTTAATACAATTCAAGTCGTGAATGAAACTGTTTTTTTATTCATTTAATTACCTCAGGCTGATAGTCTCCAAACTCTGCCTGCAGCGCCAAAGATGCCAAAATCATGGCATTTTCCAGGTCGCATCGCACCCGTTCTTCTAAGATATCCTTTCGCAGCTGCAGGTAGTACTGGTGTTTGGTCATTGCGTGCCTACGTAAATTAATATTATTTATTAGAATATTTGTATTTGTGACAGAAAGACACATTTATTGATGTTTATGCATCATCTTTTATTTAATGTAGTATTAAAACATGAGGGTTGCTTAGATAAAGGATAAAGTTAATTTGGTGTGCAAAACTATAGTGTCATGTATTTGTCAGGTATGGTTACCGATAACTGAAATGTGACCTCTGCATTTAACCCATCCCTAGTGAGGAGTGAACAAACACTGCAAGTCAGCTAGTTAGTATTGTGCGACAACTAGCTAGTCAAACATGAAACCCTGGCACATGTTTGGGCATGTGTTGGAGAACATTACAGGTGCTTCTGTAGCGTGAGACATGAACTGAACTCTTACTGTATCAAGTTGACATCGTCTTGAAAAAACTTGATGCGCAGAAAGAGGTTAAAAATAACTTCTGTTTTCTTCTTCCTAGGATCGTCCTTCCAACCGTCTGGAGCCACCTTTGAAAGTTTAGCATCGGGTTCGACGAAGTAGAACTCGTTGTCTGAGGGAAAAAAACTGATTATAACATCTGAACCAGGCTTGGAAAGAGTGAGTAGGCCATCCTACATGAGGGAAACCACCCACCCTCCAAAAAAACACTAGTTTAAGCAGAAAAAAGAGGGTGTATGAACCTTTCAGGTAGGCAAGGCTGAACAGGTGATGTTCCACTAGCCCAACATGAGCGATGACCATGTCCAACACGTCCTTACAAACGGCCTTCACGTCGCAACACAGCTCCAACTTCTGACTGTTCAGTAAAATCACCCCCACCTTTCTCTGACTCTCCTCCACCTTTCCACGCTTGTTCTGTCACATGCAAACATACGCTTGAACATATGCAAAGACGTAGCATGGCTAAGCACTTGCTAAGGAATTGTATTGTGCGTGGTACAAAATCACGTTGTTATAGTATCCTACCATTATTGACGAAGGGACGTTTAAAACCATGCCTGGCTCACTGCTCATCTTCACAAACTCGGGGCCAAAGAAATTCTTAAACACAAAAACCAAAGCAAATGTTATTCACAGAAGTTCCTATTTGAACTTTAAGTGCAACTGTCACAAACACTAGTCACAAACTCAAAGTGATTCAGATTGTCGTTCACACTGTGACTAATGTGAATTCATCTGAACTGGATTACTTTGGATTTTCTTTGATGGTGGCTTGCGTCCACTGAACTGCTGCGAAGGGGCTCCACCAGGTCCAGTATGGAGGTTCGAGGGTCTTCTCCAGCGTAAGCTGATGCTCGGGACAGCCGGGCCTGGATTCTGTGCAAGTCTTCCTGTCGCTGGATCAGAAGTTCTGTGCCTGACAGCTCGTCCTGTCCAGCCTCAAGCAGCCTGGACACAAGAAAAAACAGGAAGTTGAAAGTGCTGTAATTCTGGTCCAAGTCTAACTTTACACTCAATTTATTCATTTCAAACACAAAGAACTGCATTTATTACATTGACAGACTTTATAATCTAAAACAATAGAAACATGAGAAGATGATGAGATACATTTAATGTGATACAGATATGACACCAGTTTGTGATAATAACATCACGTCAGCCTAATGGCATGACACTCAATGGTTGCCGTGGGCGACTCGCCGCAGCCCTGCGCCCTGGGCATCCTCAAGGAATTAATAACTAAACTCTGCCCCAAAACCTCGCCTGGCAACCGTCGCCATAACATCATCGGTGCCAACATTCACCGCAGGCAAAACATAGTATTGGGTAGTGCACTTGTTTAACCAGTAGGGGGCACCACAGAAACACAATGATGGTACAATGGGATACCCTGAAAATCCTTTAGGGGGTCGTTTGGCAGTGTGTCAAGGTTAAGGAAAAGGATCAAATGTAAGATGATCTGCAGGGATAGAACTGTGAAAGCTGTTAACACACACAGAGAAACATTTGGACAAAAAATGCCATAGATCTTTACTGATCTTACAACTACGACAGAGGTGATGAGGTATTTATAAGCTATCACTTTCACTGCCAGAAAAAAACAAGTACTGTGACACACGCACAAACACACTCACAAACACACACACACACACACACACACACACAAACACACACACACTCACACAAACACACACACACACACACTCAGCTACAGTCCTTGTACCCAATTATTAATTAAACTTAAACAGGGTGAGGAAACGCCTCTTGAGGTGTTTTGGATTATCATTAACCCAGGCTGGGGTCCACAACCCCAGAGGAATTTAAGAATGTGTTCTAGGAAGAACCTCTCCATGCATGATTGATCAGACTTAAGCAGGAGACACCAGAGGAGAAACATTACCTGTGTCTCTGAGCGCTGCCGAGCGAAACGGCATCGTGCTCCGACAGCCCCACCTGAGAGCTGTACCGCCTCAAATCTTCAGGTTTTTTGGCTGTTTGTGAACAGAAGAAACAAACAAATGTTATTTCTGAGCGATGCCTTGGGAGCGCGGCACATGCTGATGAGGTCATCATCTGACGAACCTTGTCTGTAGTCGGGGTCTGATGATGTCACAGACGGACTTTCACTGGAGGAGCTGTAGTCACTGTGATATCTTCTGTGTGTGTGTGTGGGATCTAAAAATAAAAAGTAACATCAACAAATTAAGAAGTAAATACAATAAATAGCTTACATAGGTTACATAATACATTCAAATGAATTGGTAAACAAACACTAGAAACACAAATATCCATCTGATCACAAAGTAAATGAGAGTGACATTATGTCTGTACGTACAACCAGAATTAGAATAGATAAATCTAATTGCAAACAATTTGAGACTAATTGCATTAATATTAATCACAATTGTTTAAATTTTCAATCTCATTTTTTGTGTTGGGAAAAGATACAACAGTCACTGCATTTGTGTGTCCTAGTCAAATAATCCCAGTTTGCATTTACAGACGAAACTTCAGAGGAAACTCTGAATCACTGCTTCACACTGTGTGTGTGTGTGTGTGTGCACATTACATCACTCTAAACCAACACAAAAACCTGACAACATCCCCTGTGTGTCACTCTCTACATCTGTGCAATATTTACCAAGTTTGTCAGAACCAGAAATTCGAGCTGGCGCACTTTAATTACTCAATGCTAAGTGTTTAGCATACACAGCATTCCTGAGGTTTCTCAACCCCGGAGTTTCAGAAAGACTGACTTCAACTTTAACACATAACAATAACACTTTCTTCTCAGGCTCAGATGACAGAACGCCACAGTAAACAATTAGTGAAACTCCAGTGACACAATGATGGTCGCGCCAAGAGATGTTTTTCTCTGAAATCGTCTTGAAGTTTAATATGGACAGGCCTGTAAACAGTCTCCAACCAGTTCACAGAGTTCACAAAACCAATTCTTGTGAAAGTGGAAGGAGAGATAAATAATAATTCTTGATCCGGACCACCAACGTGTGCCTGTGAGACTGGAGGTGCGTTGATTTGTCTTTACTTGAGTTTAAAAGCCACATTTCCCACAATGCACCTCTTCAAAAACTCTAAGGGAGTTGACAACCAGAACATAATACAAACAAACACACAACTTCGACTACAATGAAAAATGCTGCCCACACACCAGTTATCAGAGTTCAAAGGGAGGCTTATAAAGTGAAGTGAATCTCTCACACACACACAAACACACACAGCATCATTAAACTAGCTTACAGTAACACCTACAGCTTTGTAGGTATGAGAGAGGTATATGCATTCAGAGCTGCATGTTGTAGAACATAAGAGTGTGCGATCTCTCTCTGTAATTTATATTTTCTTGGCCGGTAAGTGGACAAGAGCGAGTGTGTTCTGTGGCAACAGGACAGCGTGTTCTGCTACATGCAAATCAATTTCCTGCTGAGTTTCACAGGACTTCGCAGACGCCAGATCGTTCCAGAGAAAACGCCTTTTGACTGACGCCAACCACCAGCTGACAGACAGTGACGGCGAGAAACCTTGTGATCTGTCAAATAAACGTTTAAAGAAATTCTGATGCTTTGACATCGGATTTAACACAGCTTCATACACTCCATCAGTCAAAATGGACAACGTATTTAATTTGATGTGAGTTAAAACAAGTACACGGGGAATATTTATGAATGAACTTTGAGCCTCGTTTATGAAACACAAACACAATGAAGTTATAGCTTTAAAACGTTGCCAATCAATGAAGCTCAACAGATGTTGAAGTAACATGTACTTGTTGGAAAGTATTCGGGACATTGTAACACCTGCGAATTAAAAGACAAAACAGATGAGGTCCCAACAGTGTTTGAATCTAGGTCGTCTATTGTTAAGTTAAGTTCAGGCTTGCCGGATGTTTCAGCAAAGAAGAAGCTGTGGTGATCTCAGATCTTGTAAGGCAGCCATCAGAATCTCAGAGGGACACTTAGCGGAGATGGACGGGTCTTAAACTTAAACACACGTTTAGCCTTTTCCATTATTTTTTAACCCTAATCTTCCTTGATCCAATCTCATGTTCTCCTCATCACTTCCTTAACAGTGGCTCAGATAATGTTGAGGAAACTCTACGTCTCAGCGTACGTCTCAAACAGACATGGAATGTTGAAGGGTGGAATTCATAAAATGTGTGAATTTGGTGAGAATCTGGAATGAGGCGAAACAGTCAGGCCTGTGTCTGGGTGGAGTATTTCAAGCTCTTTTAAAAGCTTCAGCTAAGTGACCTACTGACCTCCAGGGTGAGAGAACGTCCATAAAACGTAATCCACACAGATGGGCTGAGCTCTAAAGTGAAATAATCTCCGGTTATCAGGATATTATGGGGAGTGCCAACTGACTGCTTTGAGAATCCTGATCGGAAGACAGGATTTTTAATGGAAAACACCTAAAAAATCCAACATTCCCCCACACCCACTCAGTAGACATCTCTCCATGTTCAGAAAATCTACACTATGTTCCAAAACCTGCTGAGATGCCTCTAGGTCCTAGAAGTTTTAAAGAATTGCATGGGTGCTCCAACACAAAGGCTTTAAAAAAAACCCATTAAGAAACAAACAACATATTTTCATGCCACTACAAACGTTCTGCATTCAATTACATCCATTCACTAATACCATCAAAAATATGGTAATATGGTAAATTTTTTACCATCACGCTCGGTGGAGTTTGTTGTAAGAGGGCTGGAAATTCCTTCTCTTCAGGGCTGCGGTTAATGCAGCCATTATTAATCAGCAAAATGAGCGTGGCTGGCGTTTGCACAAGCGGACAGACATTTGCTCGGTACGCTGAATCATGTGTCAGCTCAAACTTCACCGGAGCAATAAGATGTCACATAAATTCATCTTCTGCTCCATTTAAAGAGAACATGTAATTGAAAACAGAATTTTTCCTCGCTGTTTGAAATAAGAGCTACTACACAAACACATGATGTTTATTTAAACACACACATCTAACTGGTCCGCCCCAAACGCTAGTTGTAACAAAGCTACAAAAATGCCATTCAAAAATCACTATGTGCATATTGAATATATTTTAAAAATAATACTATGACCCACATTTACGTATTTAACTTCATTTAATAATTCAGCATTATATGCAAATGAAGTGTCATTTTTGCATGTCAAAATGAAGTTGCATACATAAATATAAAGTTACAGTAGCCTGTTTAATTAAAACAGGGTTTAAAAGCGGTCGAGTGAATTATATTGCTGGTTTTAGTGCACGAAAATCTTTGCTAAGTGAACTTCAGAGGAAAAAACGAATAAAATGCTATGAAAGTGCAGAAAACAGGCCTTTAACAGAGGCCTCACCGAGAAGTGCTTAATGAATCCATTAGCTGTACGGCTGGGAAGAGAATGTTTTTGGTTCTGTGTTCAGCTGTGGTAAAAATAGCCACCAAACAGCTTGTGGGCTCAGTCTGATCCAGGCTGGATAGGAAAGCCTGAGGTTTATTAATGCAAAGCAAAGCAAAGCAGAATTGAGAAAGTGTCCATATGGAGGCGAGCAAAGGTTGCGAGCGTGAACGTGTTGCGTGAGATCGAACGCAAGAAGAGTTTCACTATTTCACACGTTTGGGAGATTTGGGGAAAAAAATAAGTGCCAGTGACAGATTTTTTTTAGCTTTGCAACAGAGAAAACTGATGCAATAACCAAACATGCCTCACGTAAAATCATTACAAACCTGTTACAGTGAAAATGTTAAAGCTAATTAGCAGCTTAGCTTGTGGAATAGTTAAGTACCTTAGATACAAAAAAAAAGTAACTTGACTACAGTAACTACTTTACAACTGTACCCTGTCAAGCTACAAATTACTAATAGTTTAAAGTTGCTTCCCCAACTCTTGGAAACTGTGGAAAGTTTTGAATGAAACGCGAGCGAGAAACAGCGAAAGAGACTGAACCAGTGAAAGGCAGAGCGGGGAAAACGCTTGCATAAGTATGTGAGCTCTGAAGACCTAGAATTATCCATCTCTCTAATTAGTTCCAGGAATCTCAAGCCCTCAGCCAGACTGAGTCATAAAGAATCTGGCAGCAGACAGCACACGCAGGGACCATGCAAATCCATTCAGAACTCACTCTCACCACACCACTGGCCTGATGCCTTTTACTGCTCAGCAACTATCGGCACGATGTGCTTCTAAACGTTCATTTTTAAGACACAAAGTTCCTTGTCAAAGTTCTACATTCTGAGGGTTGGTGCATTGTAATCATTAGCTTGTATAAATAAACTGGTTTTGATAGCCTAACATCTCTTAGGGGGTTCAAAACAACAGTTCAACCTTTTGTTCACAAGACCAATCCTTACTAAACTACATCAATCTCAGCCCTAGTCTTCACTCTGAGTAGACATTTTCTGGCCTGAAGAATCTGCAATGTGGACCAGTCTTTATGCAAGGGGCCTCAGCTTCAAGATCCACTTTCCTGCAGAACTGAGCTCCAAACCTTCAGCTACCTTCCAAACTCTGAATGAGCTGAACTGAGAAGCTCTGGTGTATTGTGCATCATTCCTGCAACCTGCCTCTTTGACAGAATGCATACAATACTGCATCGGTGCAGATACTCACCATCCATTGCCTGCTTAATGGCTTGAAGTTTCTTCTGCTTCTCTCGGATCCGGTCATAAGCACTGTTGAATGCCGAGCCGACGGACTGACTTGAGCGGTGATGGGTCTTGTGCACATCCAGGCTCCCGAAATCAGAGTAACGAGAGTCCCTAGACTTGGTGGATGACTTGTGAGGCCCAGCAGAGCGAGAACTCAAAGCGCTGTTGCCCCTACGAGCGTCCTCCAGGGCCCCAAAATTGAGTATATCCGGGTTGAGGCATGCCAGGTCCACCGAGGACGCCCAGCTTTTGTTTTTTTGATGCGGGAAGGATCGGTGGTCCATCTCCACAGGGCGGCCACGCTGCTGTTGCAGTTGTTGTTGCTGGCGAAGTTGGTACAATTCTGCAGAAGACTCTGAACCAACATGGTAATCTGAGGGAGGGTACTGGGGAACGCCTTCATCTGGTCTGACGAGGTCCTGGATGGGAAGAGACCCCATTGATCGGCTAAGGCCTCGGTTCAGGTTGGCCTGCTCCTGGGTCCGGGCCCTATAGCGCTCCAATACCCGATGGGCGGCACTTCGACCTAATATGGGAAAAAACAAAACACACAAAATACAAGAGTTAGATACTCATGAACCTGTACATTTGAATATTGTTTTGCTGTAAACTTTGCTGTGAAGACCATTAACAAACCTCTGCTTTTAAAGCAAGAAGAAATTTTGTGCTCTGGTGTAACTTTATTTTAACTGTTAAACTAAATGTGGGACAACTTCTAAAGTACCAAGAACATCTAATAAACCCTGCTTTCATTAAGAAGCACTTTTTAAATAGGAATGTATTATTCAGGGTGAATTAAAATGGGTCCTAATTTGCTAAAAGAACATAGAGAGAGCCTCCTGGTGTATCCAAGCTCCACCAAAGCCTCTCCGATGTCACCCTAAACTCCTAGCGACATGGTTGTTAGCCACACAAATTTCAGCTAGTCAATCACAACCTCTTCTGCAACCGTTCTAGCGCTGGATGCTTCGAGAAGAGGCCTTTTCTCTCAGCTTTAAGAACAAGCTCAGAATATCTTAGGGCAACGAAAAACACTTCACGAGGAGAGACATGCCATTGTAAAGCTGTGTAAGAACACACAGGCTATATTTTCACCCTTAACTTGTGAACATTCATGCTGTGCTATATCAATCCATTAAAAACAGTTATTGTGTATTCAAGTAGAAATGGGGCAACTGAGCTCTCTGCATGGAAACTTGCCTAGATAATGACTTTAATAATACCACAAAACTACAACTACGTATTTTCAATGTTTCTACAAACTCTGCAGGAATTCAATTTATGACAGTAACGTTGGCACGCCAACCACAGATACTTCATGAACTTCCACAAAACCTTTATTTCCAATCTGAGAGCAGTGACACAATCCTGGACCACAGTTATGACTTTTCTCCTGAGGTTTTGTGTCATCAGTCACCATCTAAACAGGCTTGTGTTCTCACATCATGACCTGATGTGTGGTCAGATATAACAGCAAGGAAACAAAATGTCCATAAGAAGCCATGAAGACCCTGGGAAACATCTATCAGTGATCAATGCCATGCCTCAGTTACATAACTGATCCGGTTCTGCTGCGTTCTCCTCAAACTCGGCTGAAACCACTGGGAATATTTGCTCATATTTTCCAGAATGAAATGCTCTGGATTTGGTTTGTGGTGTTGTGCTTGTCTAGTTTAAGTTCTTAGCAGCTCACATTACTTACAAGACGGCCTGGAACGAGAGAGGAAGACAGACAGGTAGATAAATCGATGGAGAGAGAAAAAGAGAGACGAGAGAGTTAGAAATTTGGTACAGGAACTGAGCGGAATTTAGGGCTGAGAGGATAAACACAAAAATACAGAGATAAAATTAATGATGTTCATTTGGTGATGAGAGACAACAAGACAATGAGAAAAACACTGAGTGAGACAGAAAAAATGTATGTGACGCTTGAAACATTACTACATTATAATACAAGTTAAATTATTTGGTTCATTGGGAAGCATTTTTAATTTTTATCACATAGAAGAGAAATTGCAGTCTCTCTTAACATCCACAGCAAAAACAGCAGAGATAAGACACAGATTCCCAAAGCATGACCAACAACACTAATGAAGCTCTCGGTCCCTCACATTATTAAATATGCAAAGTAATGAGGTCACATGACAATACTGCACACTGCAACTGCATTTTAAACACAGCCGGTCTAAACAATCTGCGCCAGATAAAATAATCAGTCATAAAATCTTTTTTCTCACACAAACTTCCCTAAACTGAAATCTTATCTTACTAAATTTGAAAGATTAAGATTATTTAGCTTTCCAGGCGCAGGCGTTGTCATGACATGTCTCTTGTGGAAGGGAGGGACTTTTCTTCTGATAAGCGCCGACCCCTGCAGGGCCAAAACTGAGTCATGTTGGTACCAAGACCTGCTTTGTTTACACCGTGAATCATTTCCTCCTGAGCTGGATAAAAGCCATACGCTGACTGAGCTCAAATCTTTGCACTTCACAGTACTAAAGCAATCAATCGATAGTAATTACTGTAAAGTGAAGCGAACCATTATTACACTCAAAATATTAAATTATTAACAGAGAACCAAGGTGTGAGGCTGAGGGAAAGACGACGACTATGGCGCGGTGTGGCAGTAGCAGGAACGTGTGTTGGCATGCTTGTGTGTTTGGCACGGTGAGAGTTGAAACCAGGCGATGTGTGGACATGTTTCAACTCTTCTTATGGGGGTGAAATGTTTTCTCTTGCAGCGTTCGTAAAATTCTCATGAATATGGGAGAACATCGGGACTGAGAAATGGAAGCTGTCGGCTCAAAGAAGGATCTAACTACGCCTTTTTCAGACCACAGTAAAATAGTGTGTGAGTTTGTGTGTGTGTTACCAGGTAGCCCCTTTCCACGAAGACGTTCACGGATTTCTTTGCTTCTCTCTGGCAGGTTTTCCCTTTCGCTTTGAGACAACAGACCATCCAGCTGAAAGAGAAAGAAAGAGAGAGAGAGAGAGAGAGAGAGAGAGAGAGAGAGAGACAAGGAAACTATAAACACAGTACAAAGTAACTCAAACTTTAAAACTTAAACATGTTTTGAAACATGTTTTATACTTTAATTTGAAATATAATCACATTACAGTGATTAAAACAGTCTTTTAAAACAGTACAAAATTCTTCATGTCCCACAGGAAGCAGCAAAATAAACAGAACATCTTAGATCGTCAAAAGATTAGCTCTCAGAGAAAAACCACAATCTTGCTGAATATGGCAAATACAAGACCCTACAAGACCCCCACTGGAAGACTTTACATCCAACTCCCCTGTGTGAACAAAGCCACACTGTGTAAAACGTCTGTATTGCTCTGCAATTAAACAGCTGGTGGGGGGGCGTATCAGACGAACAGGATGTGACATCAAACATGAGACACAAGCACAGGAAAGACTGTAAACTACCTTTTTAATTGAAAGCTGTTTTATAGGGCTGGACTGTGGAGAATTCAGTTAACAGAAACAATATGTGTACAACATACTCGAGTGCTATAAACTGAAGCAAAAACACAAGGGTTGGGACTGGAAAATCAGAACAAATTAAAAACAAAAACACCTCAGGAGACATTCGTTTCTTTAATGATTATTGAAGGTTAACTGGTTTGAAAAAAACAAACAAAAATGCTCACCTGAGAGAGAGAGCCCAGGACAAGCCTCACCAGACGCCTGACGTAGGAGAACGAAGGATCGCAGTTGGAGTTCCGGATGTGTGTGCTGCAGGTGTCCAGAACGGAGCGTATGGAGAGCCGAGACAGCGTGGAATCGTCGCACATGCTGAGCAGGATGCTGTTCAGATGTTCTCCGAGTTTCATTGGCTGAAACAAAACAAGGTCATTAAAACGATCTAAAGCAGTTGCGTATTTTCGTTTGTCATAATAAATAAGCAAAAGTAGCGCCCTGCAGACCCCATTCGAAGACCCCTCAAGTATGAAAAGAAACGTGTTTATCCAAAACGCAAATCGCCTCACCTGACTTTGGGGAATCTCATAGTCGGCTCCCCAAAACAGCGTCATTCCAAGAGAATACATGTGCATCTACAGAATTGTGATGGAAAAATTAATAACCACATTTATTATGACATCATTTTACATAATTACATTTATTATCTCATCTCCTTTATAAAAAAACAAATGTCATAAAGTCATTTATTAAAGCACAAAATTATCAAGTCATTAATCTAATTAATTATTGTTCATCAAATTAAGTCAAAAACTAATTACATCAGTCTATTAATAATCCTCACGCACGACTTAAGTCTAAGATAAACTGTATAACAGCGCTAGGCTAAGCCTGTGCTAATGACAGGCGATAGTAGCTAATCTCACAGTGTACGTCATTGCAGTTTTTCTAAGAAAAACACACATTTCTACCCAACATCCCACTGGAAAAAGCATGTGAGTGTTTAAAAGCTTACATAGATTATAATTAACATCACATGTAGAGTCACAGAAACAAAATACACCGTTTCTTGTCCGTACATCTCAGACCATGGCGTTCTTTTTAAGAATAACTTTGGAAACAGAATATCCGAGAGTCTGTGCAAAATATTCTTTGATGTCTGCTGTGGTGTCGGTCTCTCTCTCTCTCTTTCTCTAAAAATGTCATGTTTCTTTTAAACTATTCTACAGCATAACATTGTAAAAGGTGATTGCATGCATAAAACATGGGGTTCCTTCTGTGACAACAATAAAATGCATTGAAAAACAATAAAAAAAAAAAAAAAAGAGTCAAACAGAAAGAGAGAGAGAGAGAGAGAGAGAGAGAGAGAGAGAGAGAGAGAGAGAGAGAGAGAGGTGTGTGTACCTTCTCTATATCAGACAGTGAGGAGAGATTGAGGCCCTCCAGAACCTCTGGGGCGGTGAAGGCCCGCAGGTCCTTCTGTGTGACATTCTCGTCTGTGAAGGAGATGTTTCCAGACGGCATGAGGAGCAGAGACCACGGCGAGATGATGAAGCCCAGCGCAGAGGGGTCTACAAAACCAGGAGAAACAACCTGACTTAATAAAAACATTTCATTCATAACACTAAGTCATAAGTGAGACAACAGATCAACAGATTCAAACAGGATTAATTATGGAATTACGGTTCTATCATCACAGGATCCAAATGACGGTTGCCAGAACTTCCAGGAATTAAACATCCGTAACGTCACACATTAATTTGACACAACCACAAAAAACGATTTCACCCCGTTTTCAGCAGTAATTCGATGTTCATTCTCACAAATGTTCAATGTCACAAACATGTGAATAACAAAAAAAATCAAATGTTCCTTTGTTGCTTTTAATGCCGTGTGTTGTGGAGCCAAAGTTTTCGACATTTTGCCAGGCAATGTTAGCAAAGCAACAAGAAACAAGGAGGGCACTGCAAGAAATTACAAGTCGAGATGCTGTGGCGTGAGAAAGTTACCAGACTAGTTTAGAAAGTTGTGGCATTGAGGTAGGATTACACAAGTACAGCATGATCTGTCTGCACACACACTTCAGGAACCAAATCTTCAAGTCAGGAGATTTGGTGGTCGACAAATTCTTTTCATTCAGACAAAGACACTAAAGAGCTACATTAGTCTGTGAAAGAGTGTCATTTCCCTGAAATATGAGGCCCTTGGGATTTCCTTCAAAAGGACAATTCTGCATGACGGCCTGTTTGTCTTTTTTCAATATTGTTTTTCTCTTTTTTCAAACTACAGACCAAAACAATCAAGCTTTTTGCGGTTTAACTGGGGTTCTCTGAAAGAAACCGACTAGAGGAAGCAGCTGTACAGCCATAATTTATTTACTTCACATTGACATTAAGTGAAATGGTGGAACAGCTTCTAAACAACCTATTTTATCACTTCATGTTTGTTTTGTTACGTTAAATCATGACTGTCACATAAAAGCAGAAAAACAGATCTGCATCTCCTAAAAAATAAGACACGTGTCATTCATAATCTGCCATCTTAAAGTTCTTCCATCTTCTCCTTGCTTACACTGTCAAGACACTTTAAAAGACGTTCAAAAAAGCCCCAAGAAATGAAATTCAAGCAGCGACGCTATAAAATGCTGGAATTCACAAAGTAAACACACGTTTCCTGTGGAAACCGTGTGGTCATGGTTGGACCTCATTGTGAAAGCTCAGTAGGTCGAGTGTGGAGGCACATCTAGACCAAAATAATGACCGTACCACATCACCAGCTGCACAGATAACATGTTAAGACACCCCAGGCCTGAAGAATTTAGTTTGTGCTTCAAAAACTGCTAAATTAGGGCTGAATAGATTAGCATGCATGCACAGGGACATCCGGTGGATAAGGAAGATAAAATGATGCACATATCTCAGAACAAGCATCTCAGATAAGCCTTTATCTGACCTATCAGAGACCAAACCAGTTATCGTACACTGTAGTTTACAAGCCCAACAAGCAACGGACAAAAATAGCATCACAAAGCACATAAAAGCACATTTTGCCAAATCTGTGACTGGCTTAACAGAATCAAATTTCATTACACGACATGAGAAAACAACAGACTTTCTTATTATTACGCAAGATACGAGAGAAAGGAAAGATATAGCCTCAGACATGGGCAGTCTGACATGGGCGTCTGTTTATTTAGTTAGTATCCGTTTATTCTAGATGGTTTAAGATTAGTGCACAAGAACTACCAAACAAATGACCTAAATTTTTATTTTAAGGCATATTAAGATACTGAACCATGAAGCAGTAAACRGACACYTGTAAACAGTTATGTTAAGAAAACTATATGTAGTTTGTATGAAACTATATAGAGTAGTTATATACATAACTACATATAGTAACTATATGTAGTTATGTATGAAAACTATAATATTATATTGTTGTAACCAGGCAAATATATTGTAAATTAAAACAGCAAGACACAAACTGAGCATTTCTTAAACTTAAATAAATGAAGGAACTTGCTGACTTGCTCAAATCACAAACCCTTGACTGTGGTGTGGGCGAGATTTTCTGCTAACTCTGTCAGGAGGGATTTTTGCCAGCGAGATTTTTACCCCAGAGCAACGCAGGGCCAGATAACAAGCTACTGTGAGATGAGGGGAGCCCTGCAAACACATACCAGAGCCACTACATCATCTTTATCATCATCATCCTCGTCGACCCTGACAGACAAGAGCTTAATTGCGATTCGGACCCCTCTGGCTACAGGCCAGATCTGCTGAATAAGAGGCCAACAAAATAAGAATTGTCCCCTGACTGTGAGAAAGACCGTTGAGAGTCCCATGATCTGTGCATCTTGACAGGAACGGCAACAGACATCGGTCAAGAGGAGTTAGCATGATGTCAGACTCTGCTAACTGCCCACCAATCTGCTCTTTAGGGAACAGGCTGGGGGCAATAAAAATGGCTTTGTTCACTATAGTGACACAACAAAGAGACGCACCACAGAAAAATGTTCTTAAACTTAAAATGGTTAGCTGAGGTTTCCATTACATAACAAAAGTATTAAAAATATTTTGGAATGTTCTAGGAACGTTCAAAACTGTTTCTTTAGACGTTGGGTTAATATCCAACCAAGGGATGATGTCACATCTGAGGTTTGCAAGTTGTGTGTGGAAGGTTTGCAATGGTTTTTAAACAAATGCATGGGGGACAATATATAGCGAATGTGGGCACAGTTAAATATTTTCCACACTGAAGTTATTTTCCTGAGGTAACTGCATTGGCTGGTTGGTATGTCTGTGGTCTGAGGCAAAATGGTTTCTGTACATAGAAGATTTACACAGTTAAATTCCACATACTACTATATATACACACCATACATAATATAGATACATACTATACTTGTACCCTACATAAACACTTTAAACATATAACCTGGTAGGGTTGCCATGGGTAACTATTAGGGCATTGCTAAGCATTTTTGGCCACTCTGGTGGTATATTACTTAAGCCCACCCAAAGTATGTGACTTTCAGGTCTCTAGATAGGTGTCTTCAATCTAAATCTATGCAAACTTTGAGGTACCATTTAGCAAGCGTCATAAAAGCCTCTGACAGCTTCTTACACTGTTTAATAGGAGTATATTCATTTTACCATTAATAATAATGACAGTAATTGTGACATTTTGGCATCAACTGGAAAAGCCACTGTCAACTTTTGCAAATCATGTGATAAAAATAAGCTAGCACATGACATCCATCTGATTAAATTTAACACCTTGAGGAAGAAAAACAGAAAATGGTTTACAATCCGACCGAACCAGAGAAACCAGGAGAACGAGGAAAGAAGAAACTATTTAGAAATCTGAAAAATAAAGTGTGAGGAATTTCTTAGATACAGATCATTTCAGCAAAGGACTACATGGAACGTAAACCAACATCAGACAAAAATAACCTGAAACTGATCAGACACACATGGTCAGAAGATCGTTCAGCATATTTAATATAACTCTCAGCATGTTTCTTGGCAACAGAAACGTCTGCCAGTTGAGGAGGTTAAAGATAACTGCGTCACAAAAACACCTAATCTTCTGAAAACCTCAGAACTCTGTTGCAAGAACTTCTGTGAAGAGATACATTTTGATCTAGCACCCTAACTATAAAGGAACCTTTAAAGCGTCCAGTTTGGAACTCTATATAGGCAACAACACTGCACCACAAACACAAAGTCTTTTGAAGTCCTAATATGCTGTCTATGTAGGCAGTAGGTTTTGGAACGTTTACCAAGAAACAAGCCAAATATCCATACCCAAAAAACCCCAAACAGATGGTTTTATCAACATTTCCTTCAACACTGCATAGATATCAGACTGGAATTCAAGGTTTCTGACTGCGTTGCTCCATTCCAAGGTCTCCAGCTTTGAGCCAAGATGGCCGAGTACCTTGAGAAAGTGGAAGTTCTCGGTGCGGTGCGAGCCAGAGCGGCGGTTTACCTCGGCGAAGGAGTTCATGGATGCTTTCCGCACTCTGGTTGAGGACAGCCCACACCTCCTCTTCCTGCAAGGGCCCGCCTCTGACCTGCAGGGCCTCGGCCAAAGACACATGCATGGTGCCTGTGGAGGGACAAAATACATCCATGTTATTCCTACAAACTCGGTTCTGAACAGCTCGGTTCTCTTCACACCTTAACATAAATAAACAGTTTGAAACTTAAAACTGGATAAGAAGAACAAATACTGATGTAAAATTTGACATTTAACCAAACAACTGTCTATTTAAATGCATTTTCCAAAGTGACTGAAAGTGCAAGTTATTTACATTAAATGTATATACATATACATTAAGGCTATACATTTTTGGTTGCGCTCCCTGCGATTCGAACCCACAACCTTTTATCTTGCTAGCAGAATGCTTTACCAGTTGAGCTACAGGAACAACCCAAAACATTTATTTTCTAAAGCAAATGTCACTTCCGCTTAATAAATGACAGATTGTCCTGCTGATACAAATAAGCAAATCGATGGAGTTCAACGATGCTGCAATGTCACAACAAAACAGCGTTTGTGTAGCTTCAGGTCTAATTGTCAGGGTGGGGTCGGTTACAGTCTTTGCAATGAAATTGTTAGTCATTATGTCCTAACCTCTGCACTGCTGCCACAGCTGTAGAGACAAAGCTTTGTAAATCCCTAGAAATCCCAGCATGCTGTGTGGCAAGAGAGACAGGGGAAGCTCAGGGTTTAAGGGATTACTTTTGAGCGGGCATTACATGGGGCTACCTAAATACTATGTGTCACATTTCAATTGAACTGTGGAGTCAGACTTTTCAAGCAGCGTCTGTACGCAGGAAACACCGCAGGGGTGTGTCAGTGGGACAAGTTTGCGAGTTCTGTAACTTCTGCATGGAATTGGGACATGTTGCAGGCCGGGCTCAAACCTGCTCTCCAACGTCACGTCAGAAGCACACCAACAACCACAAATGGAAGCATGCCAAGCACCGCACCAGACACGCAAAAAGCTGAATGCAAATGACAAAAACAACAGACCAAAATCTCATTTTAGCATTTAAAGGCAGAGCAAAATATCCCCAGAATATACAAAGCTCTAAATCTTATTTTTAAACAGCACAAAGAATTCATCAAATCACCTTCTAACCAAAACACTGGCCTCAGAGAGAGCGGCTCATTTCACATTACAGGCTAAAAGTGCCACTGATAAGCGCATATTTATGCAGGAATGCGCATTGGGGACAAGAAGCTCTCTGAAAGAGGGAAACGAGGGGAGGAAAATGCGTTTCAAACCCCCTCCCCAATGAATCATTAGCCCTTAGCGTGGGGAGCTATCGTATGCAGATTGTTTTCCTTTGTTATTCCAACACAGCCTCCGAATGGATGTTTTCCCAGCTCTCTGGGTGCCGAGTTATTCCAGCTAACTGTAACCATCATGTTAGTCAAGGTTTCTCAGTCCAAAAACAGTTTAGTCATTTAGTTTCTGTCTTTCCCCTGAACATTTTAGCTACCTCACCTTTAATACTTCTATATGCAAATGACCTCTGATATCACTGGCTGACTTTTTTGCATGCAAAATTATCTTGAATGCTTCCGGAATGCCGTGACTGTGTTTATGCAGCTGGGTTCCCAAATATGGTCTGGGAGGAAAGAGTCATCAATAGGAACCAAGACATGTGTCAGTTTCACACACAGAATTCCAGCATCATCTTGGGTCAATAACATGATAAATTGTTCTTTAGACAAATTTATATTTTTTCCCTCAGCAATCTTGGGGTAACCAAACCAATGAGTGGGTCAGAGTTTGCCGGGTCGTGGTTCAGAACATTTTACACAGATTAATCCCTGAAACGTGATATTTCGTCACACCCAGGTAACTAAACTTCACCCAAAAGAAATATTCCCACCCCAGGAGGGAAACCGAGTGGGAGAGAGGGTTAAACAGACAGTTGAACAGGGCTTGTTTTGATTCGTCTTCCAGATGATACAGGCACTCTGCTTTTCCCATAAATGCCTGAGTGGGGCTTCATGATTTAGCCAGGATTTTCCATCATCCAATTCCATTTTCCAGTATTTTCCATTCGGTTGCAGAACTTGGCAGAACGCAAATTGTGGGATAAACTCTAGAAGCAATCAAAAAAGCAGTACAGGGTTAACAATTTCCAATAAAACTGCAAAGTCTGATACAGGGGAAGTTTAATTTTCTCATAACATTAATCTGTGGTTGGACCCGGTTAAATCATTTGTAATTCTAAAAACAGTCCAATGCCAGTAAGCTGAGCTGAAAATCTTTCTTAGAGGTGCTTTTGCCAGGAGAAGGAAAATAAACATTCCAAATACCCAGAATCCTTTGCTCTCTCTTTCTCTCAGAGTTTCTGTTAAAATAAGGAAAACCTGGAACCATAATTTTTCCAAAAAACAGATGACAGCCCGAGACCTAAAATACCTCTGTGACATAAAACAAGACCTTTTATATTAGGCAAAAGTGCTTCCTTTCATTTTAACAACTGGTTGTGGCCTAAAAAAATTGGTCAGGTGTCTGACAATCTTAACTGAACCTATATCCTGTTAATAGCTTTATATCTGTTAGGCCGATAATGTATATTTATACAATAGCAACTGTAGAACGGACCCCAAGCACAGATAAAAACACGTACACAACACATGGCAGAACAGTAGCTTACTGTCCACAGTGACTGGAAGGACCAGATTATTGTGTGGTGATGAATACGCTGCATATTTTCTACAGTGAAAACAACAACTTTTAAAAGGCAGAACACCTTTTACTCTGCATGAGTCACTATTTAGTTGAAACGAAGGCCCACCCTCTGTTCTGGGTTCCTTATTCCATCGGTCTCTTGTGCATTTTGATCATTTGTTCCCATGTGAGTGTGTTTATACTGCCCTCATCTTTGGCCCACAAGACTTCGTCCCATTTCTAGTAACAACATGGTTGCCATAGAGACCAGACGTACGTCAATCCGCTCCACCTTTCTGATTGGGTGCCGTCATTCATGATCCACTATAGCTGGTGACATCATCAAATCTCCCTCCTTTAACAATTCAATATGTACGTTTGTATTTACTACAAAAAGGCTTTCAAAGGGATTTAACTGGGGACAATAAACTCATCACAATTCACAAAGTTACATAATTGTATCACCTGCAGCATCACCACAGATATAATGTGATTATTAGATAATCACCCAGCCATCACCTCATTATCCAAAAACTCATGACATCGGTGTTCACAGCATTCACAAAGGGGTCTGATCTGAGATCAGTGTGGGAGAGTGATTCCTACAGAAGTTTTGGTTTGTTTCTCCCAACGGTGAGATTAGTAATTGAGTTTCTAAACTTTGCAGCCACTTACTGCTGTTTCTCAGAGTCATGTGTGCTAATGCCCGGCATGTGTTGAGCCTTAGCTGAAGGTATCTGAACAACGGTCCGGTCTGGCCTGAATCTGCTCTGTTAGAGCTCCCAACATACAAACCGTCAATCAGTTTCCATCCTGGAAAACCAAAAATATGTGAAGCATGCAGAGAAAAAGCTACGTACCCAAAAACACAACTGCAGGGATATCAGAAAAACATGCAGCTGTTTTATATTTTTAAAGCAATAAAACTTTTTAACATGACGGTTGACAAAATCCTACAGAGTTGCATTAAAGACAAATCCATTTACCCTAGCAACCACCCCCAGCGCGCCCTGGCAACCAACCCCAGCGCACCCTGGCAACCACCCCCAGCGCACCCTGGCAACAGTTTAGCAAAACACTTCTGAGCAAGAAGAACGTAGCCAAAATAAAAACTGCGTTCATCTGGTGTGAACTGAAAAAACGGGAACTGAACTGTGGTAAAGAGGAGATGGAATTTCCTCAGTGGAGGAAAGCCAGGACAAAATAACATGGTAAAAGAGTAGAATTAGCATCAGAGAGTTAAAGGTGTGAGGGTGGGGTTCGATCTAGACAGCCTTCAAAACTGAGACTTCCATTCAACTTGTTCCTTAATCCAGCATGGAAAAATATCCATGTGGATAAGCAGTGAAAACATTATTCAGAGAGCGGAAAAACCCAGTACTTGCTCTGCCATCCAGGAATAGCCATCCATATGTGAACAATGACCTGAACAAAACAATCATGTTTGCTCTGCACAAATCTGTTTACAATTATTCACCTCATATTAAAGTACATACAATAATATACACTAGTATAAAGAATAAATATTCACACAAACATAACACGAGTAAGTCAGTCCATGCCCGCAAACTTCTCTACTCATAACCAGTCAAACGCACCATCCGGACGGCTATTACATCACACGATAATCACCGTAATCCAACGTTTGGAAGCATTCATCAGATTCAACAGAAAAGCTCGCAAAAATATCTTTTCCACTGTTTGAATTAAAACCCAATCAATCTGTGTTTTCTCATGAAGCGCACCAAACCGGGGCCAAAAACAGACTTGGATTTTCCATTTAAAGCTTTAAATGTACTGCCCATTGGTGTTACATGACTAAGTCTGGAAAGTCTAAGGAAAAGCAACCAAAACTTTGGACTGAACCAAAACATAGAATCCGACCGAGCGGTCTCGCTCCGAGAAGTTGGATATGCAAGATTACCAAACCAAATTTCAGCAATCCAGATGCAGCGGTGCGGCGGTAAGGCCACGAACTGAGCCACAAAACAAAAGATCCTTTGAGCGCCGCGCCGAAGATAAAACAAACCTTTAGACCACAGCACAAAGGAAAACAAGACATTGTATTGGCCCGTAAAACTATGGCTGGATGAATCAGACATGGCCGTGTCTGAAGAACATTCCTCTGTGAGAGAGAGCCATACTCTGCCTTCTACTTTTGAACTAATTCTGTCAACTGCGAACCACACGGCACAGTTTCATAAGAGTGACTCATGTTTAAGTTGGAACGGAGTGGTTTGAGTTCCCATTAGATCAGGAGTGACACCATGAGATGTAAACAAACTAAAAATGACACGTTTCAGCTCTCAGATTAAGGCTCTGTGTGGGTCCTGAGGGGATGGGATTTCTCGTTTCCTCAAAATCATGAAAGTGGATCCAAATTTGAGTTCCACGATCCTTAACGTTGTGTTAGCCTGGCACAGTTACGGTGTCGCCTCTCCGACCAGGATGATGGAAGTCTGGTTCCCACACTTATTTCAGGTTATGGAAAGTCATGCAAAAGCCATGGAAATGTCTACAGTGCAGTGTTTCTCAACCACAGGCCCTCAAGAACACTTACAATGGTCTAAAATAAGACAAAACAAGCATTGACATAAGCTGCAACTATAAATCAAGTTTTTTTTATATAACTACAATAATAAAAGCTACATAATATACAACTTTCTAGTTAAGCTCTCGAATATTTTATTGGATATAAATTGTCTTCAAACGTTGTGGATATAACTGGATAAATTCACAGCTATAGTGAATTACTGAATTTATTGAATAAGAAGTTGCTAAAATAACTTTACTATTCAACCTTCTAATCTTAAAGAAGCAATACCTGACATACAAATTCATAGATTACATTTAATAAAACTATAACTGGTGATCATGAATGACCAGGTAAAGGTTATATGTAAATGTGACTGGTGCATGTTATCACTGTGATATCGTTTGATTATTGAATAATGACGTAATATTCTGTAGAATGAGGTACTTTTACCTTATATGTTCACATTAATCTGATCTCACAGGTACGTGCAGCACATTAGCAGCATTGGTGATTTAGCATCCAGCACTGAAGAGGTACAATATATACAAACAGGCCTATAAAAATCGGTGGTCTGGACCCTCTCTGTCTGATACAAACAACACCTGCGGACACTTACGACCCTTACAATGAACCATCGCTGCAACATTAACACTATTCGTCTTTTTAAAGCGCGTAGGTTACATAATAACACAATTGACGCCACCCTGGCGACGCCAACAACACAAGTCGAATAAAGTTTGAATAAAGTCCTTGACCGATAACAAAACAAACACTTCACAACCCAGTTCAGTGTCTCGAGATAAATTCAAAGCTACACCGTTTAAACACCAAACCTCACAAACTTCAAAACTGCAACATCAAACTTTTGCAAAAGTGTCGAAGCGAAAACGCAAACTTACCTTTTAAACGCGCGGACTGCGGACAACAAACTTCCAGCTCCAGCTAGCAGCCAGTGCGCAAACAAGAGCCCAGCATCACATCCACAAGCAAACCTGAAATGGAAAACCAGCCCCCGTCGAACTGGCAACAGGTTTTAGTTGATACGGTCCGTAAGGTCCATGAGTCCCGTAAAATCAACCCCGCGGATCTCGTAGGATACAAGCGCAAGCCGTGCGTAAATGGATACGGCGTTTTACGCAAATGGAAAAACGCAGCGTGTCTTTCGTTTGCGAAGCCTAACGTTCAAACCCGAAAGGTTCAGGTTGTTCTCCGTCTTTCTCTCATTGCCCTCCTGCTCGCAGGAGAAGAGGGAGTAACCAGACACCCGCACACCCGCCGCTCATTGGTTACTTTCTACCGGAGCAGGAACCGCCCGAGCCCAGCAACATGAGGCGTCTCTATAGAAACTATCCGAGACCGGGAGGAAAATACCACGAAAAGTTGTTACAGGGAAACACGGTCCGCTGCGATCAGAAACGCATATAAACAAGAAGTCCGCAGTGATCAGGTTTGTATGAAGGTTTTCCGGCAACTTATTCAAAACCCATTAAAATGCACACGTTTCCATATTGTTTTCACGTAATGTAGTCACGTATGAGATGTAACAGTCACAAATGCTGAATGCACAAAATCTGGGCTTATCACTATAAACAATGTTACTCTTCTAGCGAAATCAATAGCAATCCCCAAGTTTTCCTGTGGAGGAAATATACAGTATATATATTTTTCTAGGCTTGTACACTTTGCAGTTTTCTGGGGTCAGTCATGCTTAATAACTCTATTGCTTGCAGTCGGTTGCCTGAGAGCGGCGGCACATCGGCCCCCTTCCTAAATCCTCCTTCTGCTCTCCCTCCTCCCGTCTCTCATCCTGAGCCTTTATTGACCCTGGAAGTCTTTCCTAAAACTTGAGAAGTTCCTTGCAGACTTATGACTGTAAGGAAGACCATACCTGCCCTGATTTTACCCCTAGGAAAGGCTATAGGTTACTGCAAACATCTTGCTTTAATAAAATACTTATTCCCTTTAATGTTTTCAGTGTAGCGTCACCATTCACAGATTGTTTTAAGCGTACAACAACGTTAGGGGTCTAGATGAATGATCAAGGGGTTTAGATGTAGTTTGTGTGTGTGTGGAGTGCGTGTGTTGGAGAAACAGTGAGTTAGCACCACTCGCATGACTAAAAGGGGAAAAATGAAGTTTTGAGCCACAAATAACAGGGTATGAATGAACCAAATGTCACTCTGAGGAAGCGTGCTACAGCGTTGACATTTTCTTCCTGCAAAACAGAATCCGGTAAAACGTAATATGAGGTTTATTTTAAAATAGACCGCTAGATTTTTGTTTTCAGGCCTGATGTTCCCACCTCCAAAAAGTGGAGCGAAAAGAGGAGGTGATTAGACAGTGTAGGAGGGCCGTGAGGAGCCGGTTTATGAGGAGAAAAACAATGGGGCACTGGAGAACTGTCTGTCAAAGATCTTGGCTTCAGCCATACAGAGCGCAACAGAAGGGTTCAGGCATCGATCCTATTGATTTTGTACATGGGATAATATAATTTGCACTGATAATGTGGAAAGCTGTTAAGACAGTCCTGCTATGAGTTCAGAGATCGAATAATGATCCATGAGGACACAAATCAGTGTGAATTTCATAAAATGGTTTAACAGATGCTCTTTGCTTAGTGTTTAAAAAGATCCTTCCATCTCAAAACCCTAATTAACAACATGACAGCATTTGCCCTCGGCATCAAGGGTTTGGTAGTTTTTACCCACAGGGCATTGCAGCCAAATTCTCCTGGCTCCTGAACAGGCCATTAAACCCTCTGAGGGGATGCCGAAAAGGAAAAGGGGAGGGGCAAAGACAGACTAGATCGGTGGGTTTGGTAATTGCTTGTCCTGGTTTTGCAAATATGTTTCCCCCTGCATGTTTGCTGTACCCCTGAGGACTGAGCAAACCAGCCCGTTTCAAACTGAACAGATTTACTATAAAACACTATAAATATTTAAATAATACAAAGACCATCAGTCGCTCCATGCCAAATAAATGTTATTATTTTGCTCCCTAAATACCTAGCAGTAAGCAGGAGCTAAGTACTATTTAATCTGTCTGATCTCATATATCTGATTCACATGCAGAATTTACATAAGACGCTGAAACCACAAGGTTTAAAGTCCATTTTTATGCAGTTTTACATGTAGCTTTTTGCGTACAGTTAATTCACTGAGTTTGTGTGGTAACATCCGACCATTTATTTTTAAAGCTTAGTTAAAGTTAAACATTATCTAGAAGCATATCTAGATTAAGATTCAGTTGTTAAATGTTACTGTTATGTTGCGTTTTATGATCTGATTATTATAATCGTCATGCCAGGAAAAAATCACTGTCAGAATTTGATTTTTTTAAAAGCAATGGATCGATCAGTATAACATAAGAAACTGTAGTGATAACAGTGATCCAAATTTCAGGTTATTATCAAGCACAGAATGATTAAAAAAAGTTGTATTTTCCGTAACTCAATTGGTATGTATTTGGCAGCAACAGAAATTGTATTAAAATGACAAAGATTAATGGTCCATGTTAATATTTGTTGCAGTATATATTAAAATGCGTAGTGCCGTAAATGACACGTTGTGATATTTTGCATTTTTGTGTTTTCTGGCTGTAGTAAGACCCTCGCCAGCACAAATAAATATACAATTTAGTTAACAACATAGCTTATGCATAATTCAAGCGGGGTTTGGAAAAAGACAAACTGAGAATCAGTATGTAAGTGAATATTTTATCTGTATCACTCAGCGCCTGACTGTTATTTTTCTGGACTTCAATAGCTTGAAGTCAATTGTCACTTTGACAGGAAGCAATAAAGCTTAAGGGCTTCCGTCTGCATGGGCCTGCGTTGTATGTGTCTTTCTAATGCAAGACACGCCCCCTAGTGGAATCGCAGTATCTTTATTCATGTTCATGTTCATATCAAACTATGTATTTGTATTTAAGGTCCACATTTGACCCCATGATTATGAAACAGTTTAGCTTTAGTAACAATTATATATTTACAGTAACTTTCTATGAAACCAGATTATATCCTAAAGATGCAAAACTGTGTCTATCTGGCATGTCAAATATAATCTGTCAGTCAAACTTGTAGAAGATAAACACCAAGACTGTTCACTCTGGTTTCACCACCATCCGAAAGGACACCCAGGTTCTCCAACAATCATGAAATATGTATCCGATTCCCTTTGAAAACACTAAAAGCCTTTTACAAGCCGGACTCGAGATCTTAGTGCAGCTCTCAGTGAGTAAAGCAAATGTTAAAGATAAAATCTCAACAATGGGAGATTAAATGTTGGGCTGAAGTGCTCAGTTGTGTTTATGTGGGTCGGTTCTGTTTAACTTCCCCTGTATTGGAAATGTCTGCAGTAGAATCATTGGTAATTTCCATAATGATATTATGTAAAGATTTTCTTGAGTGTGCTTGACTTGCAAAGTGGATCAGGGTCATTCTAAGGCATGTAGCTAGTACTATATATATATATATATATGTAGCTATATATGCTATACTAGCAGTTATACTAGCTACTATATATTTAGCTAGTACTATATATATATATATGTATATATACTATATATACTATACATATACTATATATGTAGCTAGTACTATATATTTACTACTATATATATTTAAATATATAGTACTAGCTACATATATAGTTGCTACTATAGCTAGTATAGCTGTTAGTATAGCATATATAGCTACATATATAGAGTATATGTTTTAGATGCATGTTTAATGTAGTGTAAAAGATTGAGGCGAGGAGACTGACAACTAAAATCAGGTTCATTGTTATTCACAGCTTGAAAATATCCTGATGTAAAGACAGACACAAGGCCTTTAACCGTGAGACTGATGCTCAGGGATCTTTACAGATTCCTTGTGTTTTAAACTTATATAACAGTGACAGCCAAGCTGAGAATTGGGGCTGTCAGTCATTCTAACTGCGGCTCACCAATGACAATATAACGCCTAGAGATTTTAGGGATCTAGAGATTCAGGATCTATCACGTAATTGTTCTTGGCGTACATAAGGATGTACATTTTCTTATTCCTTTAGCTCTATATTCATACTCTTAAATATGCATTTTTGTTATGCATGGAAATGAATCATTATTTCATTACGATTCGCGCAGTCATTGCAAAAAACTGGCAAAATATTTCAGAGTAAGTTCTGCGATGTTAACATGTCATGAACAACATATTTAACACCAAAGGAAAAATGATCGCAGCTAATTTATGGTTTTTATGGGTTTTTTTTGTTAGATATCGTAAACTAAATAACGCTGGTTGTCTAACAACACGTAGTAATGTGTTTTAAAAGAAGATGTTTAACGTCCAAAGAACGACTCGTGGATCCAATCCAATGAGTGAATCGGTTCTCTGGACCCATTCCCTGGAAAGAACCGTCCAAACGGCTCCCCACCGTGATTTGGATGCTCTGAGATGCTGCCCGGCTGCTTCTCTCTGCCCGCCTCCAAACGCCCAGTCGGCGGTCATGTGCGCAAAAGCGCACCAATCTTCTCCTGCGAGATCGGAGCGCCGCTCCTCTAAATCTCCTCACCCCTATGAGACCTCGCTTGGCTTTGACGTCATCACGTGCTCCCTCTGGTTGCCAAGACAACCCGCCTCCCGCACCCCCCCTTTCCCATCCCTACGCTGGTAGGATCCATAATGGTACAAGCAGCATCCTGCAGCACAATGGTCGCAAGACGGTGAGCGCGCAGTGATTCAGCATCGCGTCAGGCTTTAACCTTCTCGTTTTGTTTCATCTACGTGTATTTATTTGCATCCTTTTCTTTCGATCTCAAAGTGGTCTTTAAAACCCTCGCCCGTCGGGATGTTTTGAATAGGACTGGACTGGCACCGGACCGGGATCGTAGGGCATCTAGCACGGAATGGTAGGTCGATCGGTGGATGTTGATGCGGGGAACGTGAAGGGTGGGGTGATG
Source organism: Yasuhikotakia modesta (assembly GCA_036877545.1). Taxonomy (NCBI): domain Eukaryota; kingdom Metazoa; phylum Chordata; class Actinopteri; order Cypriniformes; family Botiidae; genus Yasuhikotakia; species Yasuhikotakia modesta. The sequence continues at coordinate 43,651 of JBAJNP010001503.1, forward strand.
CATATTGATCGCCGCGAAGGTTAATGAAGTCGATGCCTTCGTGGCAAAGGAAATAAATGATCGGTCACGACTGTCGGTGAGCACGGGGCGATCGGTCCGCAACGCCGGAAACGGTCCGGTGTTTACGCGAGCTGAGCGTGTGCGCGCATATCCATCCATGTTTTTCCCCGCATCACTCGCAGACCTGCAACGTACAGAGTCCCGTTTGCAAAGATAGCAGGCCATTGTTGTAATGTGATCTGAATGGTGTCCTCTGGAGACAAAAATAAAGATAATATGTCTTGTAAATTATTGCATATGAGATTCCATATCATGAGACTGTTTGTCTTGAGTATAATATGTTTTAAGTGGTCTTGGGGTGAAAAGAGGGTAACATTATTTCATCTGTGCACCAAACAGAATTGGCTAATGTGTTAAACGTTCAATTTTAGAATAGAATTCATGCAAATAATTATTTTATTTGGTGTTTTTGTTGTCGCTCATTCCCACTAATGGCTGAAAATCACCATTATTCAATTGCAATTGAACATCTGTGTTGTTGTTTTGATGCAGTGGTGCAATGTGGTTTCTAAACCTCCAGTTTTCACATGGGAATTTGGAGCGTTTGTGGAAAAAATCGAGCCAGGGTTTGGAAATGTGTGATACACGATGGTGAGGAACGTTAATGCATCATTCATGTATGTTCAAGCTCCCCCAAAGACCCCATATGGGCAATTAAGCGTTTCCATTGTGTCTGTATATGGTTTAATCACATGCCAGTAGGTGCCGAGTTGATGATAAGTCTGAGCTCAGTGTTTTGTGTCAGAGGTTCCCTGATCATCAGATTTTTGTATTCTGTGGGTGAGCTGACATTTTGAAAGATAAAGAGAGTCGTCTTAAGGATGAATTATTAAGGGTAGCCTTGAGAAGCCAGAATCACGCTGCATGTGACTTGGATGGTCCGGCAAGCAATTTTTCACTGCAAACTGACCTCAGTCCTGAGGGACGGTCACTGTTTTTCCAAGGATCTGCCTCTTACCAGTCATCAATGGACTGCTAGGAAAACACGGCATCTCCCAGTGTGGGCAAAAGAAAAATGTTGCTGTAAACATGGATAAACATATTAGCAATATTTGTTTTCTTGCTTGTTTGTTTGCTTATTTAGTAACATAGCTTTTGTTTGCATTGACGTCGAATTTGTGTTTTTATGTGCTTGAATGGAAGCGTTAAAAAACAAATTACATGCTTGAAAAGGTCATAGTCTAAATGTGATGTTTAGAAGCTTGCTGGGATCGCAAAGGCATTGAAAAATCATCTTTCTCTGTGTCATATAGACTGTCCCACTTAATATTTGATGTGAGATTACTGGACCACAGTTAAGCCGCCTCAGTGTTGCAATGTTTCTGTGCCAGGTGCAACTAAATTCTGTTACTGGCTTAAGATATTTGTAAAAATATAGTGGAGGATATCATTGCATCTAGTATGACCAGGGAAATTGATGTTATTGGAATGGTTTTACACATTAGCGATCCGTTGTTATTGGTGGCAACATTAGCGTATTATCCACCAAATCTTGGCTTGTGTTTTGGCTCACATTTAGGGATGTTTAAAGAGGTCATTGTCCTGTAAAGAGGCTTATTAAAAATTATTCTGAAGGTTATGAACAGTGCAAAAAATAATACTGTATATTATTCCATCAATTATTCAAATTAGCATGGAGATTATTTTTATAAATGTTGTTTTCCGGATTTTCCATCAGGCTTTTCTCCATTTGATTTGCTATTTTTTTTATTTAGTGATTGTGTATATATGTATATATATATATATAATTAATTGTCCATGAATCTTTGGGGATTTTTGCTGGCATGTGTCCTATCGTGTGACAGATAATGTCATTTGTCAGTGGCCATGTGTTGTGACAGGACACTCATTATGCAGATAAAGGGGTGTGGCTTTAAACAAAGCTCCACCTGCTTTCTGTATTGAGCACAAAGCTGGCGTTACTGTTCTTTTAAATAACACCATTCCTGCAGGTCCCTTTGTACTTCTCAGCCATGCGTTCATTTCATGCTTTAATGCATTAAACTACATGTCCTTGATTCCCTCAGAAAAATAGGCCTTTTCAAAAATAACCAACCCACACGATTTATAGCATGAAGTATAATTTCACCTGTTTCATTCACTGTAGCTCTCAGTCCACACCCACAAGCTTTGAGTATGTTTTAAAAAGGTTTGCTGTGTGTTTTCTGTGCGTTGCTAAACAATGTTTGCTATCCATGCTGTGATTTTAAGTGAACTTGTAGCCCTTGAGGCTAAAAATGTTTCCTGTGCAAGATGATAGTTTGAGATTCTTAAAACACAGGCTTCTGGGATTGAATTTGGCCAGCGCCAAGAAAAAAATATTCTTCCTCCACCTTCATCTTATGTTTGACATTTCTGTTTCACTTCAAAGTATCTGAACTTTATCAACCAAAATAGCTTTTCTTCTTTTAGAAGAACGTTTTCTTTTTGGAACGTTGGATAAAAATATACATTACTGTATTGTGGATAAATTGAGCAGTGTTGAACTACACTTCCCATGATCCTTTTCTCCAGGTACTTTCTTCCATATTGTATTGACAGATGGTGCTGCGATTGGTTTAAGGTTTGTTTATATAATTACAGAACTGTTCATTAGATTCCAGTCTAATGAACAGTTTCAAGGTCTTATAAAGGCACACAAATTTGCTTGTGAGTTACAGACTAAACTTTAAGCCATTATTCGGTGATATATACTTCTGAATAGATTTATACTGCGTTACCCTCATAAGAGGCGTTGAGTGTATTGCAGATTCTGTAGTTGTTTGTATACGTAAGAGTAAAGGGATTYRCTTGTGTTTTTAAAGACACACACAGAAGTGAAAGTCTTTATAAGGCCCGTGTCCCTATAGGGCCGGTGGCTCTGATTCTGAGTTCTGATTAAAGCTGAGTGTATCGCATCTGCCAGCACAGGATTTAGCTGATAGCATTAGTGTAGAGGGGAATTCTGGGATGTCAAACCATCCGAACATCTGCACTCTCTGTTTTTTAGCCTCACTTGTTTCTTCAGTATCTGAGGCATTTAATCATTCACCGCTCGTGAAGGTCACGCTATTGGTTCACGTTCTTGTATGTAAAAATGTTTATCAAGATGGAGTGGCTATCATTTAGACAGAGAGAGAGAGAGAGAGAGAGAGAGAGAGAGAGAATGAGGCTCAAAATGCTAATGATGGAAATTAGGGAGCGCTGGTCTTCGGTTTAGAGAGAAAGAGGTCTGTGGAATCGGAGCAGGGTCAGGTGGGAGAGGAATGAGGCGGCCCCCGACGTCCGGTACAATTTCCCCCCATGCTGATCAGGGAGGAGAAACGAGTGAATAAGAGAGTTACTGCCTAGGGGAAAACGATAGACTCAGCATGTAGCCAACAAACCCCACCACACCAGAGAGAGAGAGAGAGATGCAGTAGTATGGATGGATGGATAGATAGATGATAGTCTATTATTTGTCTTGTGATGCATAATTTATAAAAGTGATATAAAAATTAATCTGAGCAAAGACAGAACAGTTAATAATTTTCACGTTATTTTAAAATGAGTCCAGTCTCCACGTCCCGTGACCAAACAGTTTGCTGAAGTAACATGAATAATTTAGATTTATCTGAGTGGACATTTGCATGTGAGAGTGACAGGAATGTTATTCACAGAACAAACCTCATTTGCCTAAGCACACTAATGAGACGCTATTATCTTTGTGCTTTGTTTGTGTTCCGCTTAATACAAGTGTTTGGACAAACGTCAAGCGTCCCTTGAGATAACCTCTGTTCTGGTGTGTACACTGCTTTCTGTCATGTTACAGTTTTCTGTGTGTCACATACAAGCTGGAAGCGCACAGGAAGTGTGTAGATTTGTTTTTCCAGTGTGGTGTGTGGATCTGATAAACACAAACAGGGACAGGAAGTTGCATTTTTCTTACTGTGCTGGTGAGGAACTGAAGTGAGCGAGTGACAGAGAGAGAGAGAAATGGACCTGATTTAATACACAACCACAGTGTTAGCCGTTAGCAAAAGAAATAGTTGACAAGATGACAAAACACTAAATATAAAAATACTGAAAAATAATCAAGAATATTTTATATGAATTGTTAAAAATGTTATGAAAAGATACTAGTTTGATTTAACATTGTTGAATTGAGGCAGTGGTTTCAGGAACGGTATACAAAACCGACTGCATAATTCCAAAATTGAATTCCAATCTGAATCAAGCATTCAAGAAACATATTCCAGAAACCCAAATGCAATAACAGTTACCCCCAATGATGGGTCTGTTAGATTATATCTGGTCCTCAGATCTAATTTAGCTTCACTTTAAATGTAAACATTTTGATCTGGATTACTGTTGCCATTATATATAATTTCATTTGCACAGCTTTATTAATATTCTTATTCATTTTTTATTCTTATTATTGTTTAGCTGTAGTACACGAATACATGTACCTCATACATGTAAACTCATGATACGTGAAATAAAGTTGTTTGTGATCCTGGTTCACACTAGCGTCTAGAAGTGATCTGATTTCATACCACTTTGAGCTGTGAGGTTTAGTTGCATTTTTATTAGTATTTGCTTGAATGCGTATGTTGCTGATTACAGGATTTCTGCCTTCTAGTTTCTCACAACACACACACACACACACACACACCGAATGAGACATATTTATGTGACGCTCATAAGCTGAAGTTTGCCTCTGGTGCACAGCAAACAGAAACACAACATTAGTGCACAAAGATCTGGGAATACTCACACAAACATATTTCTATGATGGTTAACCCTTTATGTGTCTTTTTCTCAAAACAGAAAAACAGTAGCAAGCAAAATGAGAACAATTTTGAACACTTGAAACCAAGTATCAGATTTAGCATCTATTTGATAGTATTTAGCACATATTTCAGTATTTACAGTGCTGCGTATTGATCTGCACCGCATATCTTGTAATGATTTAATACTAAGTTTTTAACTAGGCAGAACTCTACAGTGAGCGAACGGAAACGTGACTTTCTGCACAGTGTCATACAGAAGGGTCATCTAAAAAAGTCTTCTCAGGAGAACATTTAACGCTGGCTAAAACAGGCCTCTCGTTCACGCTCGCTCTACATAGTCTCAATCTGAAAGCAGGACAGGGTAAGACATTAGCCAATCGTTCTGCTGCAGCTTGCTACGGGCATTCCTGATTGGCTACATGGGCTTTGCACTTAAGGGATGCTGTGCACTGATTGGCTGGAGAGAGTTTGGAGAGATTGCTATTGCCCCAGAAAAGAAAATCTGATGTTCATAGAGCAGCGAGCGACAGTTACGGATCAGACAGAACAGCTAGACGAATGACTGACAAAATAATATGAATTATTATCATAGCAGGGGAGAGCACTTGTGTTTATTTGAACATTTTGGCTGTTGCTAAGAAACTTGTTGTGTCACTGCAGATTTCAGAACAGAATGAATGCTGGGATTGAGAAACACTGACTAACTGTTTGTGGGTGGACTATATTTTTACTTCACCCACCTTAAACATCTGTCAAAAGTTTGGTGTCTCACTCAAAGGAGACAAAGCTAGACAAAGAGCATTTGTTTCCCATGTCTAATGCATTTGCTCCGTTCCAAATCCTAGGGAGCACACTACATAGGAAGCAGCTCAAGTAGGCACACTATAAAATGTAGGCAGCAACATTTGTTTGATGAAAAACGTTTGAGTTTCTGAACCAGTGATCAAACATCTCTGCCGTGTGGCGACTATAAATTTATAACACAAATATCTCCTTGTCTTTCTGCTCCATTTATTTATTTAATATATGAATTAATTTAATTTGTTTCTTTTTTTAATAGGAAATTGTTCTCTATTATTACTGATAGCCAAGGAGCCGTCTACCCCAACTGTAAAAAGGTTTAAGTTAATACAAGTCAGTGTCTTAAGGATTTTAAGGACACAAGAGAAATAACAGGATTACATAATGTCCAAATGAGACTTCATGCACCAATCGCAATCACCCCTTCCTTTACAAGAAATTAGTTTGATTAAGTGCATTAATATAATCTGATCACATTGGGCAGTCTAATGATCAGTAATGCACAGGGATTGTCAGATTAATGTTAAAATCCCAGCTCAGAATCCCAGTTCTAATCTTAATCCACATCTAGTCAAAATTGCCTGTAGATTATATTTGCAGGGATTGTGGGGTTGGGAGAGCACTAGGTAGGTTTCTGTCATATAATATTGATAACATCCAGCTGGCGTATTCAAAGCCTGTGTGTTAACACAATTAAAAAATAGTCTTTACAAACTGTGCCTTCAAAACCACAAACAACATGTTTTATTAAATGCGTTGGACAGACTGTCAAGGCTGGACTTGGTTTTGAAAGGCCTGATATTTCAATACTGCTGCCCACCCAGTGACAAAAACTGAGATCTCAGCTGTCTAAGAGAAATAACTGTGAAATAATAATTTCATACTGTGTTCAGATTTGCTTGAAATTTTGCAATCAGCAGTGAAAGATTTTAATGTGAGCGTTTCTCATTTTAATTTTTTGTCTTTTTAAAGGAATTTTAGGGGAAAATTCTGAGTTCAAAAGCAATGAATGCAAGCTTGGAGCAATAAGAAGCTTGGTAGTGATTTGAAATGCAACTCTGCAAGGCACACAAACACCCTACATGCCATTTTAAAAGAATATTTTACTGACCTAGATAACAGGGAACGTTTTCAGAATGTTGCCTCACGGTTCTGTAGAAGTTAGTGTTGCAGAACATTTTCATTGTTGAACATTTTCCTTGTAGAACGTTTTTTAATATATCTTATATTTCATTTATTAAATGAAAGTCCAGCGATAACAAAATTGTAGAAACATTTATAGAACGAATCTTTGTAATTGAAAACCATTGCTGAATTTTTGCTCTCTGTACACAAAACCTCCACAAATATCTGGTCTCAGGAGGAAAAACTATAATTAAACAATCTGACTGAAAAAACAGACATCAAATAAAACAACAACAACAAAGGGAAACTGATTATTAGGATCATAATGAACAGATTGTGAGTAAAGGAAGATGTTAATTATTCATAATATCTATTCATTATTCCAGGACACCGCAGAGTTTTGGCTTTGACAGCCTGCTGCCAAAAATGTATCTGAACAGTACGTACACAATCACAGACGTATGTTTTTATATACAACTAATAATAACAAAAGCAATAAAAGGCAACAAGTATGTATCATTTTTTGCTATTGATGATATCCAATGTTTCTAGATAACAATTGTGCCAGATTTTGCTTGCTTTTCTAGAAACGTTGTACATCCACCCATAAGCACAAACATGACTGAGAGAACACAGAAATTAAACAGAAAAAGAGAGGGATAAACATTGTCTCTTTTGCATCTTCTGTGTTGATGTTCTGTCAGTCATATGCCTGGACTCCAGCAATACATTTGTGCAGCCGAGTGCAAAATGTTGGAGTGGTCTGTAATTAGTAAGTTATGTCCACTGTTGATTTCACAGTAAACAAGAAACATTACTGTTTTTCACCAGTAAGAGCTCAGACTGGTTTTTGTTTTAAAGCATGCTAGCATACTATTCTGCAGTGTTTAGTATGTATACCGAGCAACATAGTTATTTTTGTATGCATGGAAAACTGCGATGGAAATACTTTGTGTTCCTATGGGCAATGCCAACTGGAGTACAGTTTTCCTTGGTCAGCGAACTTGGAAATGAGCAAAGAATGTATGTTTGTGTGTGTGTGTGTGTGTGTGTTTGTGTGAACTGCTGAATAATCCCAAGGCAGGTCTGAGATCAGGCCTATTATGTGAAAAACGCTGAGGCGTTGAGTAACGGTCAGAACTCGACAGTCATTAGTTCTGACTCACTCTCAGCTTGACTTTTACCTTAGAACACAAACAAAAACAGCTACATTTCCAAATGAGACAAACATTCATATATCAGTGGTGTATGAATATTGAGTTGCAAATTTTGTGAAACAAAAAAAATTTTGTTTTTGTCCTTTAAAAGGACCTGGTCTTAGCATAATAGCAAAAATACGGTTGTGTTTCACCTTCTAGTTGAGTTTTTACAGTAATACTGTTTCTTTTAAAATTAATTAAAAGAACAATCCATGAAACAAACACAGTTACAGGAATCCCTGCAATTTAAGGTCATCTGTGTTATGTTTTGTTGTCATTGTTAATAGCCTAATTTAACAGCCAGATCATTTGCTGTTTAGCATTGTTTAATATTAAAAATGACGGCTTGTTTAAAGGCTAAATGGTTAGAATTAACCAATTTTATCCTCCGAACTTGCAACCCATTTACACTTTTTACAGGAGAAAGAGAAAACTGTATTAATTAGGAGTTAAAAGAGAAAATGTGTTATCGCTGGTCTTTGTTTTGGAGATTTTTTGTTAGCATAATTTCACACAGGGAGTTACAGGCTATATATTTAGCTTTTCCAGACAAAGGATTTCTGTCAAACGTCTGATAACTGACCGGTGGAGTGAAAAATAATACTAATTTATCAGACGTAATGTGTGACATCAGAGGGGAGAGATTATGTGTCTGTTTATTGTCTTCATATTTATCATATCCAGCTTTCAATGTCATAATTTCTGTATCTTATCTTTCCAACCTATTTGCATATTCATATCTTAGCAGAATCTACGAATCTGGAATAAAAGAGACTCATTAACATGAACTCCTGTGATTTGAGTATGAGTGTAACCAATCAGGCACAGGGATGATGATGATGTAATTATAGTGAGTGTGGTTTGTAGGGTTTCACAAAGCTGTTCTGCTGTGTTGCATGAACATGGGGCAGTTAAATAAAAAGCTGACACATGCTGCTGAGGCTAAAGGCATGATGAGTTGTGTATGCTTGTGTATGCTGATGCTGTATGTTTGATCTGTGGTTGCTGCAGAAAATAAGCTTGAATTTAGCTAGATGCATGTAGTCACATGCATTAATCACCATTAAAGCACAGACGCTTGGTGCATTTGTGTGTTTAGTTTAGTATCCATGTTTAGTGGTGGAAGCTGAAATACTGACTAACGTTGAGGTAACATTGATGTCATTTGATGTCAGTTTGAAGATGATACAAAACTATTATTTCCACAAAATCTTACAGTTTACAGTAAACCCAAAAAGTATCTCATTTTCAAATTGATTGACAGAAGAGATGTCTCTGGTCCAGGAGATACCGTTTCATGAGATTATGATGTTCTCAAAGCTTCTCCAAAGGGGTTTTTTAAGCAGTAGCTCAGCAGTATGTGAGAAAGATTTGCAAGCGCCCACTGAGAACGTATGTAGAATTAGTTCTGTGGAGGTGCTAGCATGAGACACAGAAATGGAGAAAAACATTGATACTTCCCATCTGTCTGGTCTCAGGGGTGATTACTCATTGTAGCTCTGTCTCACCTGTCTGTTCTTTTCAATATGGCTGCTATGCATTAGGTTTCACCACCTGCAGTTTGAACACTTTACAAAATTAGCCAACATGTGGCACTTGTGTGAATGACAGATATTAGCATAATTAGCAGTTTTGAAACACACACGCTTTAGCCTCAGGTAGCCAAACTGTCCAAAAATCCAAGGGCTACATATTAGATCAAGCCAGTCTTTTTCAGCTATGTGTGCAATATGCATCAGGCATTTATTGGTGAACGGATTGTGGGCGATTTGTGGGCGTGTTGTCCGAGGCTGAAATTGCATGTCACGGGCGTGAAGGTCAGCTTTATTAAACATCATGTTCGCCCAAGTTCCCTCGACAGTTCTGTCAATACAATACAAGAGCCTCTTTTATTACCCACAATCCCCTTCTTCACTGTGGATCTGTGTTTAATCCACAATTACTTCTCAACATTTGTACAATTCTGTGTTTTATCTGTATGCGTGTTTATTCCTGTAGCTGTGCCCTTTTTTGAAACCCTTAGACGTTTGAGTTTTGCTCCCTGCTTGTATCCGGTTGTCTTTTAATGCTATATTTAATTTTTTTATTCAATCCTTATTTTTCATCCTTTTTAGTCAGATGCCTTCATCTTTTCAGGGTCTCATTTATCAGACTTGCCCCCCATCCTCACTGAACTCTCGTCATTTGTTGATAATATTTCTGCGTGGCTCAACTGTGCTGTCAAATACTTACTGAATAATTTTTATTTGGTCTGATGGCTTTTGCTTAGCAGCTACACCGAATACCAAAGAACAAAAGGTTGCGTTTCATTTCATAAAATGTGCCCTCAGACTGAAACCCACTCAAGGATATTCTCACAGATAGCTGTGTGTACGTCCCAGGAGATATGATGTCCCTGAGCCTACTTCTGTTATTGCCAAATCATTTGAGACAATGCTGTACAAGTATTGACCAAGTTTGTTACCATGGTAACAGACTGCTAGAACATTTTGATCTTTAAAGCAACAAATGAAGACACAATTTTTAACCACGACGTACTTCTGGGGCCCTTGATCTTATACACACAGACTACAGTTACACAAAAGATGCTAGATTATAATAGCAAATATTGTACAACGTTATATACATAAAATAGCAAATAAGAAATGAGTTTATTCGCTAAGCACCACCCTAAATATAACATATAACCTTATATAAGTGTTTCCAGATATAATAATACTGTATATCCTGATTATCTTGCCATAGTTGGTCTTTAGCCTAGTTGAAAAGGTCTCTTTGTTATTGGCTAAGTCTGGAAAACACTCATGAATATTTAACGTTTATCCACAGGGATTCAGTATCTTTAAAAGACAGGGTACACAGAGCCCCCCCAAATCCCCCCAGGAGGAAAAAACAGGAAACAGATAAAACAGAAGAAATGATTAAATTAGCATACTGTCTTCAGTTTGACATTGACTGTTACTGGAATGCTTGTCTAATGCACAGATTCTCACCGCGTCTGGAACTGTCACGAGCGCAGACCGCTGCTTTAACTCTAGACATGAGGAAAATATGTGTTGTTTATCTCAGGTTTTTATAACGCTGGCCTGTGCGACACTGGAGACCATTATCTCCTAAAATCCTTCAGAAAGCGTCAGAGTCCATGAATACCTGTGGAGATGAAATGAGCTTTATGGAACAAAGCAGTTTGCCTTTCATATATGAGTTCTTAATAATAAAAAAGCATTATATCGTCAGTGATCGGGTTTTATTCTCGGTTACCGTGGGTCGTTGCTAGGGCATCGCTACGAGGCTACTGAGGTATTTCAGGAGTGGTTTGCAGATTATTGCTTTGCGTTGTTAGGGGTCATGCACGGTTACTAGGTGACTGCTCAATGGTTTAACTGTCTTTTATATTGTGGTCCTAAAATATGTTTAGTTTAATGAGATGTGTCCATAACATGTAAATGTGATCCCTAAATAATGTACTCTCAGAAAATAATCACAAATGTAGTGCTTTATTGTAAAAATGTATGTAGATAATTTAATACTTTAGGTCTATGGTAAAATTTTCATTTTCAAAGTTTGACTGTCATTTTGTTATTAAGCTTAGCTTTAGCAGCTGGGCATACAGTGTATTAGCATAAACTATTTCTGCTGGCAAAAACGCATCGACTAAAATGAATAAAGCTGATTTTATGCAATTCATGCACTTTGTTAAGCAATCTCTGTCTTTTCTGTCTCTGTGTTTCAGGTATTTATGAACAGACATTTCTTATATAACTGCAGTGCTCCTGTCCTGGATGTGAAGATTGCCTTTTGTCAGGTGTGTGTTCCATACAGGTAAATTAAAAGGTAGAGTATTCATTCACTTCCATTCTTCCATTCTGCATATGGATGTCACTGTCTTTAACACTGTACTGGTGACGGCTTGTCTGGGCATTAAGGAAGATGTACTACATACTGGATCAATTCCTACATTTCTGAACGTTGTAAAACATTCAGAGTCAATTTTTCCAAAATGCATTAGGAAAAGGTCGCTTTAAATATGCATGCGAGTGTTTTAAAAATCGATGCAGTTATTTGGTACAAATAAAGTCAAATTAAGACTTTTAAGACAAAACTCAGTGCTGGTAAAGCAAATAAACTGTTTGACTTCTGAGTCGTTCACAGAAAGTTTTTTATTGTTTCACAATTAATATGATTGGCGGTGTTTCCTGTCAACATAAAAGTTCACAGGAAGTGTACGTCTTCCTTAAAGCTGCAATCAGAAAGTGTCCTAGCATATCATAGCCACTGTTGACATTGATGTGGACAAATTTCAATAACATTAGCGGTCAAGCGTTTTTTTAATGGTTCATATTTACTCCCAATCCTAAATATTGTGGTTACACACAATCCCGTTATAGGTTATAGGTTCAGAAAGTGAATTGATAAATTCTACAGCATCACTGAAACCAAACTGTGCTACGTCCTCTATTCCTCAGTTAGATAAAAGGCAACAATTACTGCAAATGTTAGCTTGTTAGCCTCAAATTAGCACAGTGGGTTTAATAAAGGGGCGACTCCCATCGTAAAGACAGACTTTATATAGCACACTCACACACTTTCTCTCACTCACTCTCTCTCTTTTGCTCGCCCGCTCTAATAACTGTTTTGTGAAATTATGTAGACGGCTTCCTCTCTTGATTTAGCCATGAAAATACTGACAGTCTGACAGTTTATACAATCAATTACACAGATGACCCTTGTGCCAAAGCGACATGAACTCTAGTCCAGAAACTTCAATTAGATCTCCAGCTCAGATTTGCTGCGACACTCTTTTCCAAAGCCTCAGTCTCACATGGACTGTACAGAGTCAACTGGCTCAGAACTAATTGTGTTGAAAATGTGAAACCTGCCTCAGTTTTGCTGAAGATGTTTTACGGTAAAACCATCTCACCAGAGTTCTGCTGTCTGCCCCAGGTCCTACAGGACCTTGTAATAATGTTTGGTTTAGCTCAGATATCAAAACCGTGTAGAGGACTCAGCTGCTCTGTAGAATGGATCATTAATCCCTGTGCTGACATCTCACAAAGAAACCAAAAATATACAACTTTTACCTTTTTACACTGTATAGTTGTTATACTATAAATTATAGAAATGTTTGGACATTTCAAGCAGCTTGCATGGTGTTCTGTTGTGATGTTCTGTCGTGATGTTCTGTCATGACGTTCATAATCGATGTTTCTTCTCACACAGGGGTTTGATAAACAAGTTGATGTTTCTTACGTTGCCCAGCATTACAACATGAGCAAAAGCAAAGTGGACAACCAGTTCTACAGCGTGGAAGTAGGAGATTCAACCTTCACGGTCCTCAAACGCTACCAAAATCTAAAGCCCATCGGTTCTGGGGCTCAGGGTATAGTGTGGTGAGTACCCACAATGCTTTGCACTTCATCATTAGGAAATTCAGCTCTTTTGTTCCTAGTATTTGTGGCTGTTATTTAAATATGAATACAAATGTAAACGATAGCTTAAAATGATATTAAGCAGAGATACATAGTCATTTTATAAATAATATTTATTTTTGCAAAGCATGTTTAATTTATATAGCATTGATTTATATAAGATTATATAATAGGCTATATAGTGTTTGAAATCTAAATCAATACAGTAAAAATGCCACGCAGGTTTAAAGTTGTGCCTCTTTTAACACTATATCTCCAACGATCCACCGACCTATCACCCTTTGCCCCAAGGGATTATAGGAAATCTAGATGAGGGTTTTGAAGATGTGCATCATGTGAGGGTCGTGATGTCTTTATCCTTCACCCCATTGGTTCCTCTGTTCTGTGTGTTGGATTGGTGGACTGTTAACAGACAGCGCTGATCTAATTTAACTTCCCGTCTTTAGCAGCAGTCACATGATGCCACATCATCTCATCAAAGAAGAGTGAGAACGTTTCTGCACAATGTTTCTGAGACGTTTGGAAAACATTTTGAGAAATGGCATCTGTTGTATTAAGGACGTTGGCTAACGTTTTAGGACATTAAAGGTCATGGCTGTTAAATAGATTCATTGTGTCGTCTCAATGTTTAGCATTTAGCAATGCGATCTGTAAATTATACAGTGTTGCTTTCCGCAGTGATCAGAGCTGTAAGCATCTGGCGCGCTGTGGCCCTGTTAAAGGATCGGTCACTAATAAATCATGTCACACATGCATCAATCCCTTGGCAGTGTGCACTCGCACTAAATGAGATTTTTTGCCTCACAGAATGCTGCTGTGTTGAACATTAGGTAAGAATTTGTGTTTGCCCAGAAAATAAATGTAGAAACAAGTATATATGTAGAGAAACAACATGTGTTTTAAGAAAAGCAGCACTAGTTCTAGCTAATAAACAAACATATATCATTTCACTGAGGTATTGCGTGCTGTGACAAATCTCTTCACAATGAAAGTGTGTTTGCAATGGTACACTACCATACTGCAGTTTGCATACTATTTAGGCAGTTTGCACACGGCAGTTTTAACTGTATAGTGTGTATGGGCTCAACCAATGAGTGAGTAAATTTGGGGCCAGTTTATAAATTAAACATGCACTGAGGTCATGTAACATTCATTGTTGCATATTTCATAGTTTTATACAGCGTTCACCCAAAATAATGTGCATTATATATAAAAGTACATACTGCGCATTAAGCCATTAGCAGCAACATAACCTGATTGTAAAACATTAAAAAATTATTAAATAAAAGTTATTTTTTTGCATGTCTAAAAACATTCCCAGGCACAAAGCGTCTGTCATTCATTCATGGGCAAATGAAATTGATCAGAACAAAACTAACTGATTGGACAGTTGTGAGTAAAACTCGTGTGCAGAGCGGCTGAAGATTGTGATCAACTTCCTGTCAGGTTAATTACATGAGGCTGTGTTTAATTTCATCAAGCTGTCTCCAATTTCAGCTGTGGCTGTCAGAGATTGTGTCATACTTTCCATCTCCCTGCCACTGAAAGTTCAGTCGGATGCATGGTGCTGTGATTGTAGTTGTTAAATGTGTTCATTAATCAACACCAACATAAGACACAAGAAGTGGGTATAGTATAATAATGTATATTGGGACGTAACCCTATGGCTGGTTACTTGAAGTAATGCATTTTGCAAAGACACTACAAAAACAGTGCAGGGATAGTTTATAATGTATTTCTATGATGACTCCTACAAGCCCCGCCCCCAATTTTTTGTCAAGAAAATTATTCTGAGCTAAATCTAGTGTTTTCTCAGGCTTAAGAAGCTGAAATGGCGTCTTAGCATGTAACTGCTGCTTGAAGAGTGATGCTTCCCTACATTAACCACCTAGAGAGACAGCGATGACATCATTGAGGACACAAATCGGTATCTGTGGCTGCCTTCAGCCAAAAAATCTCTGAAACACTTTGCTGTTTCCATGGACACATCAGCAGTCAGATCATAAAATGGGGCTTTACAAACTTCTGTGGTTTTTGCTTAGAGAAAGAAATAGCTAAATTTTGATTTTTATTTTATATAAATCACTATATTGTTTAACATACTTAAACAGCAATAATTTAACTGATCTGTCAGTGATTTTTTATAGACAGTGGATATTTCTTTTGTGATTAGTTTATTCATAAAGTGTTTTCACTGTGATGTGTGTGTGTGTTTGTACATACATTTATAAGGGTGTGTGTGGTGTGTGTGTGTATGTGTGTGGTGTGTGTACATGCATTTATAAGTGTGTGTGTATTTGTGTTTGTGTGTGTGTGTGTAGGGTTTTACCTCACCCCTCCTAAACAACCTGCTCTGGTGTATCTCACCACCTTCTGCTTTGACCATCTGCTGTGTAACCGGCCCACAGCTCTGACTGTCTGCTCAGACATCCATACCTGAATCAAACACACACACGACTCACAGATGAATATCACAGATGAATAAAGACTCTGATTTTTCTATTACAGACATGGAAGCCATTTTTGTCTGTTGGCTTGCAGTCCACATAAGTACACTTAAAATACACCATTTTGGCCAAAGACTTGTATGCTTCCTCTCATGTAAATCGCAAGAGTGTACAGTCACAGGCAGGTAAACATGTTTTATTTACCCAAAATTCATTTTCATTAGATTGTATCTGGGTTTGAAACAGTGAAAGTCAGTTTTGACTAAAACACTTGTGACTAAAACACTAAAACACAAAGTCAGTCATAATCTTTAACAGCCGTGGGTAGCACTTCCTGTTTCTGTTTTCGGTGTTAAACTACAGCACTTGTCACACACGACTGGACCGAGTCATCGGCCTGACTGAGTAACTGTCACACTGAGTCCATTACTAAGAGTCAGTCCACTTTCAGACCACCCTGAGGCCCCTCAACTAACACTGAAGTGGTTTTTTGTAAAAAAAAATGCAGTTTTTAGCTTGAGGTGATTTGCCTTTAATTCATGTTGGAAGTTTTTGATTGAATTTTTGCAAATGTGTGATAAGATGTTCCAGTTTTGTGGGCGCAGATTCCATGTGGGAATTATTTAAACAAATCATAAACACATACACAAATAATCACTTAAACACATCATTCAAAACGAATTGAGACACCTCCTTCACGCTGTCATGCGGTTCCCCTGTTGCCGGCGCTTCATGGCTGTGCGTTTTTAATTTCCCACAATCCTTTTAGAGGGAGGAAACAGATGAGACAGGCACTGTGCTTCATTAAGACATTTTTATAGTTAAATTGTCACAAAATTTGGTGCTTAATTTTGGCCCTCAGGTTAAACTTGTTTCATGAAATTGAATTTCTTTTCAGCTTATGATAAAGCTTTATGTGGTTGCAATACAATGAATATAGGTCTGCATTTAGAGAATGCTAATGTGTTTTATCACAATGAGCCACTAGCTGCCTTGTGTTCTCCTGTTTGAAGCCACACACACATTAAGCACACAGACCCTCTCTAATCCAGTATTTTCCCATGGAGAACTGTGTCCCTTGCATAGTTAATGGTGAGGGAAGGCAGAGAGAGAGAGAGAGTGAGAGAAATGTGGGGAGAGAGGGCGGGGCTCCCAGTTTAACCCTTTCCTGAC